>PVHP010001757.1:0-101101 GCA_004024765.1 Zapus hudsonius | reverse complement strand
AATGAAGTGCCCATGTTCTTGCCAGCTTGGGAATGACGGCTGGATGCAGAGTTCTGGAGTCTTACTATTTAATACTTGCTACACTCACATATTTTATGATAATAGCACATTCATATTGCTTTAAATTTTAAAAACAATTGAATTTCAAAATATTTTTATCAACTTTTCTGAAAGATTCACATGATTAAGAGTTCGCCTAACCTATTTTCACATAAAATGCAGAGTTGATAACCAATTTAATACATTTAAATGATCCAAAATTTTCTATGTGACATATGAGAAAGGAACCATGTCAAAAGATTAATTTTCAAGCATTAAGGAGATCATCACTTAAAGTCATCTACATTTTAAAGTTTCAATTCCAGCCAATCGAAATTTTAGAATGAAATTTGGGTCTTCAGTGATCATAATAAAATGCATACAAGTCAAATGTCAAACAACTAGGACATTTTGAATAATGATATTAAATAGTTTGGAAAATGATATTAAAAAAGACTTTACTCACTTTTTAAAAATAAGGAATCTTTTCTGAAGTAAAGTCTAGCAGTTGTTAGAGTGTAAAATGTGCTCAGGTAGTTATAAGTGGATTTAAATGACTTGTCAAGACCTAGGGCTCAAGCTATTTCCTTATTTGATAATTTCTTCATGTTACACAAGAAATCAACTTGTAAAAGGATTTTTAAATCAACAACTGTTCACTTAATATTAGAAAGGCCAATGACTTAATTCATGAATGCACCAATGTGCACGAAAGACTTTTGAAATGAACAATATATTTGGTATGTGTGATATGCTCTGAAAATTAACTATTTCTATTACATTGATATACCAATGAAATATTATGTAAGAGAAATATGGACACCACTGTGCTTACTGATACATTGTGTGAATCAAGGAAAGTCTTGCTGGTTGGCAGAGTTTAAGTGGCCTTACCTAAGCTCATATCCTAATTGAAAGATTTGGGTCTCCAGAAGGCAAGACCCCATTATCCTGGCTTAGTGAGAGGTTGTAACAGAAGTACAGACACACAATGTTCCTAGTACAGGGGTCCATGAGTTTCTTGCTATGTTCAAATCCCTGAGAGAATCAAGTTATGAGGAGCCTTAGCCTGGCTCACAGTTAAAGAAGTTTCCGTCCATGGTCACTTGGCTCCATGCTTCTGAGACTAAAAAGACCAAACATCATGGCAGAGGCACACAGTGAGGTGAAAAGCTGTTCACAGAATGTGACAAGGAAGTAAAAGACAAAGGAGGAGAAGCCAAGGTCCCAGTATGTTCATCAAGAGCTTGCCCTGAGTGACATCACTTCCTTCAGGCAGGCTTGTGATAATCTGGAAGACAGTAGTAAAGCAGACCTCTGGGTGTGTCTGGGAGGGAAGGCAGAGAAGATGCTCCCTGAAAGAGAGTGGCAGTATTTCACAGGGGAGGGCCTAGACGGAATGAAGGGAAGAGGAGAAAGTCTGTTAGCGCAGGTCTTCTCTCTGCTTTCTGGCCTACAGGAGGCAAGTTTGCTCTGCCATGCCCTCCTAATATGATGTTTTTGTCTCACCGAGTCATAAAAACACTGGAGCCAAATGACCATGGACTAAACATTATCAAAATAGATCTTCCTTTCTTCACATTGTTGTTCTTGGACATTTTTCACAAAGATGAGCCTTGCAAAGGTTCTATTGCCCCAAAACACCATCAACTGGACAACAGTCCTTTGGGGGACACTTACAATTCCTATTTAGCTCTTGCCAGGCCAGGGAAGTCAGCTTTGGCTGCATAGGTTAAGTCTCCTGGGTTTTTACCAGGCCTGACACCCGGGCCCCCATCCTGTCCCAAGAGCCCTGGTTGCCTCCGACCTGTCACTCCTATGGCTGTTGGGCTGCTGGGCTGCTCAAAGGTTCTGCCTTCTCATCCTTTTCCTCTTCCTCAGCTGGCTTACCACAGCTTCTGTAGCTGAGTCAGTTTGGTACAGTCCCAGCCAGGAAGTTACCAATCAAACACTGACATGTAGATTCCCCAATATCCCTCACCCAGCTGTGCCAATGCCCAAATTCTAGGTGATAGGTACGGATTCACGAACATCTACCAGAGTCAGGACCTCTCTCTACCTTTTCTCAAATCAGCCCTGCATCACAAGTGTTTTATCTTTGCGTTATGAATGAGAGACTGGAGGGTCAGAGCTAGTGGGTTGCTTGTCCACAGTCTCATAGGTACAGTTGTGGGCTTCTGATTCACCTTGAGGCTGTGGTGCCTCAAACCTCCCATTCTTCCCGTCTCTATCCTAGTGGAACATCGGCTCATTTCAGGTGACCATGGTCAATGTCCTTCTTGGCTATGTTGATAATTACATCAAGTTTTGTAACCTCCAAACCTCCATCATCGGCTTTCCTTGAAATAGTAAATCTTAAAAATTTTGTATATCTTCTAAAATCTTCTTTCCAGCCACTCCAAACTTATTTTATATAGGTTTGCCATCTCGCATAGAAAACTGTGTGAAAAGTGGAAACAGTTGGTCTTCAGTTATTAACTCTTTCCTATTTTTCCTTCTAACTACAAGGAGGGCCTCAGAGAAGGACAAACACCATAAAGGACAGGTAAAGTGGCTGGTTCATCCTGCAGTTCCCCAGAGCAATGGAGGGGCTTTGCTTGCAGTTGTTTAGATACCCCATGCCGCCCAGGGCAGGGTTGCAAGTCTTATATCCAGAGTGCTCAAGTTGTCTCTTCACTGGGGGCTTTCATGCACACTGCTGGGCCATGTTATCCTTCTGACAGGTGTAGTGAGAGATGGACATTCAAACCTTCCAGGACAGACTGATCTCACTCATCTAACTTGATTCAGCCTCATTTAAGCCTGTTGCTTTTTTATTAATTTTATCTTTATTGTCCAAAATTAGATACATTGATTGAGCAAATATTGTGCTTATGTTCCCATTTCCCTCCTTCCTGTCCCCAATCGACTGGGTATCCTCCTCGGTGGGCACACTGGATCAATCCATGTGGCAAGGGGTTATGGATAGCACAGGAGGCAGCAAGGTTGCCCCTTCCCTTAATGAATTATAGCTGAGGGGACAATGTCTCTGAGTGATCTCTCCCACCATGGCTCTTACAGTCTTTCCGCCCCCTCTTCCACTCAGTTCCCTGAGTCATGGAGGGTGAATTTTAAGTCTGTTTCATTGTTGTTGTTGTGACCTTAAGAGTCACTGTGCTTCTGTTTTAAGTTATGTTGGAAGTCGTTGGTGTCTGTCTTGCTGACTCAACTTGGGATGACTGACTGGCTGTGGTTGTAGGTCTCTTTCTTGCCCCGCCACTGTCTCAAGTGTTTCACTTGGGGTCTACATGATGGGCCTGGGGTGGTTCATCTCTTGCTGGGATATCAGCCTTCAGCCTGTGGCTCATCAGTGGAGTTGGGATGACCAGAGCTCTCTCACTGCCTTCTGAAAAATACAAACAGAATCTCCATCAGAGAGTAAGATCATTGTAGGTTAAATGAGACACATTTATAATTTGGCAAAATTCTATTGAGATTAGTCTCTCTATAGTTCTCTGCATTCTGGTTTCAACGCCAAATAAAAAGAGAGAGCAGAAACACTGAGGATAAAATGTGCTATTTGGGAAATACAGAACTTACTTTTGTAGTCACAGACCAGAGGGTCTTGGTATGTCCAAAGAACAAAGGTCAGAGGTTTTATTGCAAAAAGAAACACCATGGAGGTTGTTTTCAAATGAAAGTGACCAGTGTTTTGGCACTTTGCACAAACTGCAAGGCTCCAGTTGGCAAGGATCTGAAGCCATTAGTAAAGAGAGTTGGGAATTACCAGCAAGCAGTGAGTTACTAGATAAAACTAGGCAGAGCAGGCTGTTTCCTTGGGCTTGCTTGCAGCGCCGTTCTTGGAGCTGCTGCCTGTGCCCCGAGCATTTTTCCCTCTGTTCTATTTTAGTTGGGAATGAGAAGAATGACTCCTTTGCATAATTAATTTTCCTACTAGGCAGCTAAAAAGACATCTCACCAATCTAGATTCTTTTATCCACAGTTCAAATTTTATATTCCTGCTTGCAAATCACTTAGTTTTATGAGATTCTGTTCTCAAAATAAATAGATGTAGAGATTTATTCCTGATTTCGATTTTGGCATCATAAGAATGGACTTCCTCCAATGGCCCCACCCTTCTCTATTAGCCCTTCTGCAGCTGACAGGTTATACATGTAAGGGTGTTTCCGTAGAGGTTATACATGACTAGGGGTGCAGGCATCCTCACAGAACAAAGCAAAGCACCCTGGACTGGGTACAGCCTACGATGTGGCCTCCAGAACATTCTGCTTTGGTCAAAAGGGCTGAACATAAAGGAGCAGCTGCTAATGCATAGCCAAAGGCTCATTTAGACATTTGCTCATCTAGCTACATTACAGGCACCTGTATTTAATTAATGGAAACATCCATGAATAATTTTCCTGTTTTTTAATGGACACCATCTTCTGCATGAATCCTAGGCACACACACACACAGTGGATACTGGAATATTAAGCATACTGTGCCCTGTGTCCCACTTCCAGGATTAATATTTTCATAACAAGCTCACCTACTCACCTGTTCCCTGGTTACCAAAGCTGTTCACATAAGTGTGATTTTGTTGATCTGGCTTGATCCCAATCTGAGGGATTGGATGGTTCTGTGCAGTTTGACATGCCAAGGTCACAGAAACAACTGTTTTTTAAACTTAGCCGTCTCAGGAAGACCAAAACCATTTGAATCTGGAATGGGGAAGGGGACAGTCATGTGCAGATCAAAGAGCAAAGTTGCAGCAGGAGTTGGAAAAAGAGATTTAAAAAATAATTTTTACAGCTGTAACTGTGACACACTAAGAAACCATGAGAGCTCTGCATATTTCAATCGCACTTGAAATCAAGTGAATGAAAACAATGCAAGAAGAGTTGATGTGGCAGGAAAGCAACTGTAAACTCAGTCCATAACCCACTGCTATGATTCCCACAATAGTGAAGGAAGTGAATATCCTCAATTCCATGAGAACTGGTGTCTTACATCATTATGTAGGACCTATTGTTATTACGTACTATCTCCTAGGCCTAGGGCATAAATTTTAAAAATCTCTCAAAATAGGTTCATCAGTGAACATTAACTAAAAAAGAAAATGTAATCAAGCCTGCTACTGCTAACCCCTTTCTCCTCAGAAAGTAAATTCCAGTTGCATATTGATCTTTTATAATTTCATGCTAATCAGTTTCTTTTATAAATTAGCCCTGTCGGTTGAAACTGGAACAAGGGAATAGATATAAGGAAAATCAAATATCTGAAACCAACAATTCTGAATAAAGAATCAGAGGCAACTCCACATGAACATAATAGACGAGTTCTTATTTGAGATCTGTCACTAACCTAATGGTCCCTAACCTTGTTTCCAACCTGGGTGTGGTCAAGGAATTCAACACCCTTCTGTCTGTATTAGTGGCTCCAGGGCAGCCATGCTCTACTCTTAAGGGACTGGTGATAAATTCCTTGGGCTATGTTGAGAGTCCCTGGCAAGGCTACCCTTCCTCCTTGAGACCAACAGGGAGGACATCACTTCCCCCATGCCTTTGCTTCCTTGAGGATGAAATGAGGAAATGTTCGAGAATCTTTAAATCTATAAAAGGATATAGAAAGGTAATTTATGAGGCCTCCCATTTGACTTTTGTTTATGCACAGTCAATTGAACAAATGTAGTACAACAGAATTGAATTTGTTTAATATTCTAGTTAAAACTCTCGAGCACTTGGGTTCTAAATGAATGTAAAAGTCGAATTGATCAGAAATAAACATGGGCCACAGTCTAAGCAAGAGTCACCGTGACTGTTTCACAGAATGATTGTTTCTCCCAAATTGCTATTTTTTAAAAATTCTGGCTATATAGCCTAGGCTAGCCTGAAACAGGATGGACTTGAACTCATGATCCTCCTGCCTCAGTTTCCTTCTCAAGAACAGGGATTACAGGCATGTACCACTACATTAGGCTTCTATCAAATAATTGTAGAGAAGAAATGTCATATATAAATGGCTATTCATCTTAATCACTGTTATTTGTCAGCTCTGAATATATTCTGACAAGCTGCTAAGAGCTCTGCATATAAAATCTCATCTAATCATGACCTGTATCTTTTATTGCAATTGTTATTTCCAATATAGAATTACTCCGATTACAGATTGAAAAGTGAGGTTTATCGAATGTTACATAATATCTCCCATATCACACATGTTAGTAACTCAGTACTGAAGCCTAAATATTTTTCTAGCTAGTAGACTAAGTTTATAAGATATTAGAAAATCAGGAGAAGTGATGACTGAAAAAGAATTCTAGAGCACAGGGCCATTTTTCACAACTGTGCTCTGTTTTATAATTTCACAATCACAAACTGAATAAAAAGAAACCATTTCAGTAATATGACTTCTAAAGTAACTTAAGAGCAGAGGAGGGAAAACATATTGAATCATATTTCCAAACAGTTTGTGGTGGAACCCTGCTCTTTTAACAGACTATAGATTTCTCCAATTATAATTTAATCTACAAAAAGAAACATTAATTTGTTGCTACAATATCATCAATCTACTAAAGAAACTTTTCTCTCTGTTTAATTGAAATAAATTGGTTATAAATTAGATTATTTGTCCCTGAGATGGTCACATTTATACTAGGAAAAAGAAAATGGTCAGAAACAAAATCACCGAGAAAGAGATTTTGAAATTAGACCTTGTCACTAGGGGGCACTTAGGGCTATAAAATCAGCATTGCGGAAAAAGTATTTTGTGAAATAAAACAAATGAGTAGCTGGTGTCTTTGCAAAGAATGAAGCATTCAGGGATCTCCCAGTAGAATATTTTACGTGCCAAGCTGGTTAGAGAAGAATAACCAGATACTATGGCTATAATTTTAATATGGGAAATTCTGTCTGCCCTCCGCCTTCCGTCAGTGACAAGGGCACCAGGATCCATTCCTTGTTCCACTGAGCTCTGCTTTCACCGTTTATTCCTGTTGGGTATTTTTTTGTGGGGGGGACTGGTATTTGTTAGTTTGGGGCTTTGGAGTTCCTTTATTGTTTTGTCTTGTTGGGTTATTTTTTAAACACATTCCCATTTCTGTAAGAAATCAATAAAATGTGCTTCTAAAGTCTATGATGGTAATAGATAATGTGTTACCTGGGACAAGAAGAGGATAGTTTCTCATAATAATCAAGTAAATGAGAAGAAAAATTCAAGCAAATTAAACAATTTTACATGATAGTGTCTTAAAGGAAATAGGCATAGAGAAAAAACACATTTCATGGTATACATATATACATATTTGTGGCTAATATGTACATACATGGCTAATATCTATATCTATCTATTTCTATATATCTATATCTCTATATACACATATAGCTAAACCCACGCATTGAGCTTGTTTTTGCCTGTGATATCCGACAATGATTTCAATTCTTTTTTTTCAAATCCACCATTTCTTTAGGTTATTATGTGAAGAAATTGTAAATTACATAAAATTGTGCTATATTTACAAGATATCCAATATTTCAGTAATGCCTCCTAGCAAAGAGGGGAGACCTTCAATTGCCCTCTTCCTTAATGTGAGGGGGGACCTTCCTATATTATGCGCCCCATCTGCGGAAATTACCCTGCAGTTATAATTAAGAAAATAATTGCAAGTACAATTTAGCGGGTCCATACTCATCATTTCTTCCTGTAAATTGAAACAAAGAAAGCCTCAATGCACTTCACCCAGCGACCTAGTTTGTGAGCTGTGGGCTAACCTCCCAGGAGCCCAGACCCTGGGCTTCTGGAATAATGAAAGAGTGAGTGGTCTGGGACTGGGAATCAGGAATTTGGTTCCTTGTTCCTCTGACTCACTATGTGGTCATGGGAAAGCCTACACACCATCAGTTCTTGTGGTAGGAAATTGATTAGGATAATTATTGTGCAGATCACTCTAGAGCTTTGAATTCAATAAACCACTCAGAGTACCCCACTCTGCCCTCAGCCTTCAAACAGATGTGTTATTCACACATGCAATAAATTGTACTTTAAATGTTAGATTCCCATCAAAACATTATTTCACAATTATTTTTAGGATAATGCTATTTTACTTATTTAAAAGTATATCATTCATAAGATATCCATCCAGTTAATTGATTCATATTGTTGAGCATAATACAGAAGGAAATTGATATTAATTTCAGTTTTTTATTTCATAAGATTCACCTTGCCATATATTTTTCCTTGATGTTTCCAACTAGGAAACAGTCCACTGATCCAACTTCACCATTTGCGAATGTGCTTATTCAGTCATGACTTTAACACTGTGCCATTTCTTTCTACTTGGTGTGTGTATGTGTGTGTGCATGTATTTTTGTTCATATGTGTGTACACATGTGTACAGGTGTGCATGTGTGCACATATGTGTGTGGAGGCCAGATTGATGTCAGATGCCTTCCTCAGTTGCTCTGCAGTTTATTTACTGGGGCAGGGCTCTCGCTTTGAACTAAAGCTAGCTGATTCGTCTAGACTAGCTAGCCAGCTTGCCCCATGGATCCCTGTCTCTAGGGCTGGGATTACAGGCAGGTTGCCAGGCCCACCTGGCATTTACATGGGTGCTGGGGATCCAAAATCTAGTCCTCATGCTTGTGTGGCAGGCATATCCATTAAACCATCTTCCCAGCCAGACTGAGCCATCTCCCCAGCCCCGTGTCATTTCTTAACACTTCTAGGAGGGTGGTATATCACTTTTCTCATGAGACATAACATTGCAATCATATATTCTCTACTTATGCCAGGGTGAAAGTGACAACTAGATCTTTCAAGCTCATGATATGTTATATGATACTCTTTCATAATGGTGGACAGAATTCCCAGGCATCCTGATATCTCTAGTGTACCATGTTTGTAAGCTGTGGCATTCCTGATCTTAGGTGCACTAAACACATCTTCAACTTTTTGTATTTTCATTTTATGTAGCAAGTCAAAAAGCAACTTGATTTCTACATTACATTTACTCTCTGACTTCTAGGAATACCAAGATAATCCACGATCAGTTGTGGTGGCAGGATCCTGTAAACAGACCAACAAGTACATGACAATGGAAAAGGTCTGAAGAGTGTGTACCAATACCACGAACCTCCACTGTTAGCAAAGCAGTGAATTCAGCAGCAGCTGGATGCCCTCTAACTGCCTTTGGAAGTCTGGGAAGAGTTTCTTGTTGGCAGTGGCTGGTGGTACCCAGTGGATGAAAGTTGCACATCTTGCAATGCACAGAACCACTTCTGCCCATCAAGAAACTAATTCCAGTTGCATACAACTTTCTACAGTCCTAGTGGATGTTCTTGTAGTTAAAAATTTTTTTCTAGTTATATGATCCTACAGCCTTACTCAATATGAGATATAAACACAAATTATTGTGATCTTAAGACAATATATGTTCCAGTAATGACCATACAAGCCAAGGGAAAACTTTCTTTTATTTCTTTTATTTTATTTTATTTGGTTCAGAATTTCAATAAGAATTATTCATTTGAGGATTTTGGCACCAGTTGTTCATATGGGCATATGGAACACCAATCCACTGGAATTGTTGCTGCAGAACAATCTAGGTATGTTCCATCCTGTTACCCTTTCATGATATCCTTTTACTAAACATTTTTGAAAACTTGTATGCTGAAGTACAAAATGTTTTATTATAAATTACCATACTTCTCCTCTTTTTTTTAAGGTAGGGCCTCACCTGACCTGGAATTCACTATGTAATCTCAGGGTGGCCTCAAACTCATGGCAACCCTCCTATCTCTGTCTCCTGAATGCTGGGTTTAAAGGCTCTCACCACCACACCCATCTCTTTTTCCTCATATTACAATTAGGACATTTGATTGACTTTTTTCTTTTCGTATTTGTGTGTATGTGTGTGTGTGTGTGTGTGTGTGTGTGTGTGTGTGTGTGTGTGTGGTCATGATGCACCTGTGGAGGTCAGAGGACAGCTTTGAGGTGTCTGTGATCGTCTTCCATGAGACAGCATCTCTTACTGCTGCAAACTAGCTGGATCACAGCTTCAGATCATCCTGAATCTGTCTCTTGTTGTAGGTATGCTGGATCCACAAGTAATGACCAATCTCCTCAGCCGCTCAACAATCTTTTAAAGTTATCTGTCATCAATGCATTTCATTAGGACATTGCTATAGCAGCTAACACTGCCTAAGAAGCACTCCAGAATTGGGTTGTTTATAACAATTTCTTTAGCACACAATTCTGTTCATTGGAAATTTAAGCCTGAGGTTGATTATAAGCCTGTAGACAACTGCAGGGGCCCAGTCTGAATATGGACACATGTCACATCTAGGGCCTCAGATGGACAATCACCCTGGTCCATGTGTCTCACACCATCTGGCAGGCTTGCCTAGACCAGTTCCCATGGTATATGCAGGGGGTTCTATCACACAAGCCTAGATGCTTTCTCTTGCGAAATGAAATTGAGTCTCCCTGATTCTTTGTGAAAAATGAACTCCATCCCTTTGGGATGAGCTGGGAAGTACAGGTACATCACTCACAAACAACTGCTCATAAACATTTATTATATAAACAAAGAATTTTGGATCTACTTGATAGATTTAAGAATCACATTATAGTCACAGAAAAGGCAGGAAAATGAAAGCACTGTCTTAGAACAATCACCCACCAGGCCTGAGATCCAAATGAAGGACAGATTTTACAACATCAAGGGTGGTCCAGCCCTCCAGGCAGGATTCTGCAGCCCATTTACTGCAGGGCGAATGGGAGCATGCCTCTCCAGCTCTGGGATTCACCCGGGGAATGAGCTAGCATAAAACAAGGAGCACTTAAAAAAATTCATCTGCCTAAATCATGTGCTTTTTCTTTGTCAATTTCAGGAAGGCATGTTTTTTAATGATTATCCCTCCCCAGGGGTGATATTCATATTATAATTTTTAAAGCTCTGTTTATTCTTGACTGAGTCCAGAGACTAGATAAAAGTAACCTTAAGATTACCTGTATTGAGATTCAATCTCCAAAGTGTTTGATTCCTGGCTGAAGAGAATGTGAATCCACTCTTCCTTGTGCTGATGCTTCAGGCACTTGGTTATTTCACCACTTGTAGGTCTTTTCCGAAGAGGATCTGGCATCACTGAGTTCCATCCCAACAGAACTGCGGTCATCCCTACTGCCCTCCCACCATGTATTGTGAGGTCTCTGAGGAAGTGTGGGTCAGCACAAAGACACTCTAGTTTTATAATGTGTTTATGCCAAGTCCATGAAGTCTCTGTAAAGCCAAAGTTAAAAACAGTCCAACTAACCTCAAAGCCAATTAAGTCATAGAACCTTTTTTTCTCCTCCCAACTAGTCCCACATCTAAATCTCAGTTTGTCTTAAGGATCTGAAAGGAAAAGAACTCACAGGAAATCAAGAAAAACATGATTTGCAAAACAAGCATATTCATATTGATTCTGCTAGTGTTTTAACCACATGAGATCCTTGGACAGCATCTCAGACCCCTCTGAAGGGGGACCTTCCAAGGGAATGTCTTCCTCTTCCTCCTCTGAACCTGCTAAGTGTCACATCCAGTCCCAGGGTCACTCTGTTTTTTTTAAAAAAAAAAAAACAAAACTTTTTATTGATAGTTTCCATAAGTTATAGACCATAAACCATTATGATTCCCTCCCCACTCTCTCATATCTCTTCCCCCTCCTCAATTAGTCTCTGGTTTATTTCAGTGTCATCATCTTTTCCTCCCATAATGTGTAGATATTATCAAGCACTGAGAAGTCATGAATATCAAGGTCATTTTGTGTCTGGAAGTTTGCATTGTAAGCAGTCCTCCCCTTCCTTTGGCTCTTACAATCTTTCCACCACCTGTTCCACAATAGACCCTGAGCTTCGGAAAGTGTGATAGAGACGTCCCAGTGCTGAACACTCCAGACTGTCACTTCTTCTCAGCACTATGGTGTCTTTTGAGTTATCTCAGTGGTTACCGCCATCTGAAAAAGAGAAGCTTCTACAGCCAAAATTGAGAGTAGGATTATTACATGGTTATGCTCATTTTTTAAAAGTGCTTATAAAGCAGTTTGGTGGGCATAATATAAGCATTTAGCCAGACAACAACAGTTGTTACTCCCCTAGGGGTCATGACTGGCCCCTCCATAGGCTTCAGGACCAGGTATGTATTCCCTTCTGTGGAGCGGGCCTCCAGTCCAATTAGAAAGCGACTGTATCCCCTACAATAGATGTGCCACTATTGCACCAGTTGGCACATTTGGCCTGGCTGGCCAGTCTTAAGGCTTTCAAGGTCCACTGCTGTTCACCACAGTTGATGATGTCTCTCTCCCATGCATGCAGCCACAGCTTTTACCAGCTTTTGGTCAGCTGGTTAGTAAGGAGGACGTTTCCAACTCAGCTCCAGCTTGATATCTCAGTGACCCGCAGTGCAAGCATATGTGGTCTTTAGTAGCAAAAGGGTCTTACCATCTCATTCTGGTGGGCAACCAAGAGCCTTGGCAATGGCTTGTAGTGTTTTGGGGGCCTCAGGAACTTCCCTGACGAACAACTCATTGGAATATATCCAATCCCTGGCACTGAAGTTTTTCTAGCAACAGTCGATGGCTACTGGCTGCGCCATTATATGAGGGAGAACATGTGGCGTTTGGCTTTCTGGGCCTGAGTCACCTCACTTAGTGTGATCCTTTCACGATCACAGTCTCTTCCGAGACAATGGCAGCCATCCTTTTCTCAAACTGTGTCTTCAATCCATGCCATTGCTCTTGTAAACCCAACTGGGACACACACACACACACACACACACACACACACACACACACACACACACTTGGAGATCACAGAAAACATAGGTGATCACCTAAAAGCTAAAGGATTCTGTACCTCCTAAAATTTTCCTATGAAAAGATAAATAGTAAGTAAAGAAAAGCAGGGTTTGCCACACCTTTGGCAGAAAATGGCTAATAATTAGAATTTAAGATCAATGAAAGTAAAAAATTAGCAAACAAAACAGAGCAAAGTATGAGGGAGTTCCCTATGAATTCAACAAATCCTCATGTATGAAATAGGCAACAGTAAGTGTTTATATTCAACATATAAAACATATAAATTCAATAGTATGCATTTTAACACACAACAAACATGTGAAAACATAGTGTGTGACAATATGCACATGTGAAACATTTCATAATTGTTCATAGTGTTGCAGACTGGACCTCTGGAAGGACTCATGAACCCCAAATGGAGTCCTTGTTCATGTTATCAAAGAACTGAAAGATGCAGACCAAGAGAAGGGTTACTATGAGAATTTGTCAAGGATAGGGTGGAAACAGGAAAGAAAAAAAGCAGGAAAGAGGAAATCTTCCCCTCTGAATTCTGGAGAGAGACTTCTATTTCCTGTTGAAGTCTCTGTCTGAGAAATAAGCCTGGGGACAGGGGCTCACCCGGGTGGCTGAAGGCCATTTATATAAATCAAGCATCCAACCAGAATGAGCTCATCACCAGGCTCAGATGTGTAGTGAGGAACCTGATTGGTTGGTGGTTCCAGGAGGAACAATGACTCAAGTCCATGGGGACTAAGCTCACTGAAACTGTGGGAGAAGCCGGAAGCTGTTGCCATTACTGCAGAGGGATTAGATGTCAGCTGATCTTGGATGAGACAGGATCAGAGTCTAGTTCTAGTCTTATCTTGCCTCTTTGGGCCAATCCCTAGCTAGCTAGCTATCTGTTAGAGAAAGCTATATCGCTTCTAATCCAAGTCAATGGTGGTATTTTGATTTGGCCACAAGACATTGAGTTTGATATGTGTTTTCTATGACACTCTATCATATTTCAATCTATAGCTCTTCATTGGATTATGAGTTAATTTTCTTTCCTTTGCTGTTCTTTTGCTTTGGGGGTTTTGTTGTTTATTTACTTTAGTTTTTGTTGTTCAGGGGATAAAACCCAGAGCTGTACATGCTACCCAAGCACTCTACCATGAACTATATCACCAACCCTTTACAAGTGAGTTTGCAGTTTTATTCATAGGTCCCAACACAGTGTGTAACTCAGAGCAGACGTTGACTAAATACTGAAAGAGTAGTTTCTTTGGAGATATAATTGTTACTCTATTCTTACCTTTGTGTTTGAACTGGAGAGGATACGTCTAAATCAGATGAGTTCCTACATCGTGCATTTCTACTTCAGCTCTTTCCTGCACTGAAAAGTCCCCGCTTCCAGAAGAATGCTAGAGGTAAGCTGAGTGTCTCCTGTGTGGACTAGTATTGTGTATGCTGTAAGTAACCACAAAGGACATGTCTTCAAAAAACATAAATGGAATGAATTTAATTGTTCCAAGTTGAATTTAGAATTACATTTTTAATTTTTTAAGTTTAATAGATAAACTCATATAAACTCTTGACCAGTGGCCCTCTGATCATGTTCTCTGAGCTCTCCTTGAGCTCTCTCAGCATCGAAGAAGGGATTCTTCCTGGATTTCTATCCCTCATTTCAATTAGAGCAACAAGTCCTGTTTTCACTTATACTTTGGACTTCCACAAAGAAATCTTCAAATATGAAATCAGTGACAAAACAACCTCTTTATGTGCATAGCTCTCATCACCTCCTACATTATGGTTCATCCTGTGGTTCTTCTCAGGAACGATGCATAAGTCAGCTCCATCAGAAAAGCACTCCGTTTCCAACACTGAGTTAGTTGTTTCTGTATCTATGAATTTTTAAATTACCTATCCACTTGATATGTGCTTTTAGGGTTGGATGTCTAATGCAGGTCATTCATATCCTAAGGAACTTGCAAGGTCTCTTAGGGACAAAATTATTAAAATTTCCATTTGTGATGACTTTTTAATCTTTTCATAAGCAAGCACCCTTAAACACCAAGTCATCTTTTCAACTCCTATTTTAATCTTTTAAAATTTCTGGTTTGAGGTTGACATAACTTGTATAAAATAAAAATATTCTACCAACTTGGTATATGACAGTTGATTGGCAGATAGATGCATACATACTAGGTAAGTGCTAGAACATGATAATAAATAAGAAAAAGGAAGCAAGTGATAAGTTATAGATAGAATAAGATAAGATAGGGTAGATAGATAATAGATTCTAGGTAAGGGATAAACATACACAGGTAGGTGATAGGTAGGCCATATATATACAGAGAGAGAGAGGAGGGGGTAGAGAGATAAATAGATATAGACGATGAGCAGACTGGGTGCTGCATGATGAAATAGGTTTAAGACTTTCTCTAGGCTGTGAATTCTCTAGGCTAAAGTTTCTTAATCTCTTTGTATCCAAGGAAAAAATCAGTTAATTTTGATTTAATATTTAAATTGATAAGTTATTTCAGAGTCTCTGTATTTGAGTTCTCTGAAAGCAAGGCACACTTGGATAAAAACTTGAAAAGTTCCTCTGTGAGAGAATACCTCTGCTACCCAGATTTTCCTGCTAAAGTTGCTAGGGCCCCAAGGTGCCCAACAAGCCAGTTCTTCCCACAAAAACTAGAGGCAAAGCTGATGGGCTTAGAGAATTAGCAGGTCTGAGATGAAACTAGAGTGCATGACTGACTGGACAACTTGGGAGACAGCCTGGACTCCTGCAGTGGGGTCCCACCAGGCAAGGGGCAGGAGGCACCTGGAAGATGCCATCCTGAATCAACTCTAAGAAATAAACAAAAGTTGGGGCTGGGGCAATGGCTCAGTGGGTAAAATGCTTGCCACCTCGGCATGATGACCTGATTCATCTCCTGAGCACCCATGTGAATGTGGGGCATGGTGGTGTGAGCCTGTAACCCCAGAGGAGGAGGTGGATACAGGCAATTCCCTAGGGATCACTTGCTAGTGAGTGTAGCTGAGATGGTGACCTCGAGGCTCAGTCAGTACTTTATCTCAAGTAGAGAGCGACTGAGAGAGACAGCCAACATCAGTCTGTCTTCCATATGCATGTGCCCACACACACATATGTGTACCCGCACACATGTACCCACACACACGTGTACCTGCACACATGTACATGCACAAACACATGCATACCCACACACATTTGCCCACACACATATATATCCCCACACACTCACATGTGTACCTGCACACATGTACCTGCATACATGTGCCCACACACATGTGTACCCGAACACATGTGCCCACACACATGTGTACCTGAACACATGTGCCCCCACACACATATACCCCCCCACTCACATGTGTACCCACACACATGTACCTGCATACATGTGCCCACACACACACATGTGTACCTACACACACATGTGTACCCGAACACATGTGCCACACACACACATGTACCCGCACACAGACGTACATATTGCTGGGCATGTTGGCTAGGAATCACAGATAAGAGGATTGCCTTGAGTTCAAGGCCTGTCAGGGCTACAGAGTAAGTTCAAGGTCAGCTTGGGCTAGAGAAAAAAATAACTTATAAGCATGCTCACCACACAAATAATTAAGCAGTGGCAGCCTAGGTCTCATTGACAGCACACTGTCACTGAGTACATGAGTAACCACCAACCTCATCTCTGCTTCAGCTCCCAGCGCTGTTTTCTTGTGGTGAGGGTTCCCCTATTTTAACAATGTACTTTATGACTATCCACTAATAAGTAACTTTGCATCATTGCAGTGTCCTCACTCAACATCTGAGTATCTAACTAAATTATTAGTGCAGTCATGCCCCACATAACCACAGATAGAGTGTGATTCCACAAGGTTCTATGACACAGTGAAAACAGCTCTGTGAGGCTCACTCAGTGACAGTCCACAGAGCATTTTCAGAGCCATCATCACATGCCTTCTTTAGAATTTTTATGTTAATTCCAGCAACACACTTACTTTACTAATTCTGTGAGATTTTATAATTTATAATGCTTCTTAAATCTATGAGCGGAGGTGATTTTTAGCTCCCCATTGATGCTTTAGGAAGTAACACTAAGAACAATAAATTTCTCGTGAGATAGAAAAGTGATAATATAATGAAATCCACTACTTTCTCCAACTTCTAATGTTTTCTTTATATAAGCTTCTAGAATTATTCTATTTAAATTTAAAATTAAATGTTGAATTTGATCTTATGAAACACTTAATTGCTTTTGGAAATGCATTTTATCAAACCCACTAAAATCATTTTGGATGATACAGCCTAGAAATCTAATCATTCGGAGAACACACGCTTTCTGAACACACTGCATCAGTGCTGGTATTGGCTTTGGAAAGAAGTTATTATGTTCAGAGCTAAATCCTGCCAGGATTGATTTTGAAAATCCAAGGTTGAATATTTTGGATACTATAGTTTATTATGAATCAAAGAGGCAAATAGTATTTTGATTAAAATAAAAAAAAGCAATAAAAATGGCTTCAATAAATTTCTCTACTCATATCTATTACCAGGTCTGCAGCTCTGACCCATAAATTGTCAGCAAATCCTCTTCTGGTGTATATGTGGTGTAAGCATTTTCAAAGCCTGTTTCACAGTCTCATTATTGTGATCAGTTATTGCTTTTCTTCCCAAGAGAAAGCTTGTCCATCCTAGTTTAGTATTATAAAACTGATTTTTATTAGATTTTCCTATGTGAAAAACTGTTTGAAGTTTTTTCAAATGCAATGATAGCCAGAGTGGCGTATGGGGTAATGGGTGAGGAAAAATGGCCGAATCTGCAAAGAAAACCCCTTTGCTATGATGGACCTCGTCCCTCACTGTTCCATTAGCAAAAGTGTGGCCGCACAAAGGCCTTCCCATATGCTCCCAGGAGCTCCTCTGGATTCCACCTTTGATACTCAATTACTGCCTATATGGTAATGGTGAAAAAGAATATTATGATATAATAATCTCTCATGGTGCATTAGTAATAAATAATTCTCGTTGCTGTAGCAAAATAATCACCATTCCCCTCAAAAACCTAAGGTGACAGTTTGAGGGATTCTGTCCATTGTTTCAGAGAAGGCGTGGGGGCAGGTCACACTGTGTCCTCAGTCAGAAAGCAGAGAAAGCTGAATGCTGGTGCTCACTCAGCTTTCTATTCAATCCAAGACCTCCGCCGAAGGGATGGTGCCGCCACATTCTGAGTGTGTCTTCCCTCTGCAGTTAACCATTCCTGGACATCTTGTCACTGATACGCCCAAGAACACATTTCCCTGGTGGCAGTATGTGCAGTTATGTTAACAATAAAGACTAACCATCCCACAAGGTTTCTTGCGATTCTCATAGTAATAGTTATTCTCTTTGTCTATCCAACAGTTGTCAACTTATTTTTGATATGTGCTTTGTGTTAACCCAGTACCAGACTCTGAGATTATGGAGAAAAGACATTTACTCCTCAGAATGGGATGGAGGTTTTCAAACCCAGGAAATGATTATCACGACCTCTGAAACTGCTGCTCATGGTCACATAATTCAAGTTCTTAAATGATCAGCAATGTAGAATGAAAACTTAAAATAAAATCAATGTGTTTTTTTTGGAATTTAGGATTTTATTTTATGATTAAAAAAACTGTATACTTTATGAAGAAAATTAGTGTCAAGAAGTTTACATGAGTTCCCTTTCCCCACCTACCTGGAAACCTGTGACACAAATTTGCAATAAGCCAGAAACATGTTGTTGACACCTTGTTACCACAATGCTTTGTTAGGTGACATTGTTAAGTGGTGACGGTGCTAATGTGGAGGGACATGATTAGCTGGAGATGAATGCTGAGTGCTGTTTTATGAGCACAATGCTGGAATGGGCGGCAGGCTGCCAGGAGGAAAGTGATTCTTTCAGTCAGTTCTCCCTGGCTGTGACAAAATACCTGAGAAAATCAAGGCAGAGAAGAAAAGACTTCCACTGACTCAGGGTTACGAAACCTTCGGTGCAAGATCAACAGGTTCCCTGGCTTCCAGGTCTGTGGTGAGGCAGAACATCGTGATTGAGGGAGCTTGTGGTAGCTAAGCTGCTGTCACCTGGTGGCCAGAAAGGAGGAAGGCAGGAAGGAATGGAGAGGGGGACAAAGAGAGGGAGAGAGGAGCAGGGAACCAAGATATACCAAGTAAGGACAGATTTCTAATGGCCTACTTTTTCCAACTTCCTAAAGTCTCAACCACCTCCCTGAAATTCACTAAGTTGTGATTCCATGATGGATTCATTTATGAGATCAGAGACCTGTGTGTTCTGATCACTTCCCAGAAGAACACGAACCTGAACACTGCTTCACTGAGGACCAAGCCTTCAACAGGAAGCCTCTGGAAGACCTTTCAGATCCACACCATTAAAGTTTCTCATCAAAAGGTTCTGCCTTGGTTTTCTGGGACTTACAGCTCCATTCTGTGATCCACATTAGTGAGCCAGTCCCTCTGCCTGGAGCTTAGCTAGAAATATTCCATTGTGTAGAGAGATACCCGTACCATGTTGTAGGTCCTCATCTAATTCCACGTCATGGGATCCAGTGAAATGAGATCAGCCAGTAAGAAGCAAACACATCCTCACAGATGGCTTTGACAAGTAGGTAATGTTACAGGTATCTTGACCATTAGAAGGTGTTCTTTAAAGAAAGATTTGAGGGCACATTCTCATTACGTGAGCACGCCAGGTTGGCCTCAGTCTCAGGCTTTCTGACGAGGTTCCCTTCTGAATGCTGGGATTGCAGGTGTGCGCTTACACACCTGGCCCTAGGAAACTTCCAAATGAGTAGTTTAACATTTAAACATTCAAGCTATGTTGAGTATGCCTGCTTACAAGTTATAAAGCAATGAAAACTTCATTTAAATAAAAGATATTCCAAATGGATACTTACAGGAACTTGAGCAAGTGGATTGATAAGGTAAATAAGTAGGAATGTGCACTTTAAATTCAAGGATGCTCATTTCCTTATTCATTACATTTAGACTATTTGGAATGGTTTGATGACATTAGGTTTCTCAGAGGAGGAAAATGCTCATTTGTATTTTCTAGTCTTGTTCCTTTCTCAGTACTAATGCAGCCCATGAATTGTTAAACAGCCCGATTACTTAATCTCTAACATAAGATCTGATAGCAAGGTACAAAACTTCACCTTTCTCTGTGGTTTTATTTGGACAAGAATTTCAAACAATCTTGCTTTGAGTTCTGGCCCTCTAGGGCTGAGTAAGCGTCAATAAACAATAACAAAGACCGCAATAGCCTCTTGAATTGAATTCCTTCACATTAATTTTTTAATCAAGCAACTAAGTAAAAACAGTTGCTATCATTTGAATCTTTAAGGTCCCACAAAGACTTATGTGTTAAAGGTTTGGTCCACAGCTTATGACACTATTCAGGGGGACCTTTAGGCAGTGAGGCCTGGTGAAAGAAGTTAGGTCACTGGGGACATATCCTTGGAGAGGACACTGGAACCCCATCCCCTCCTCCCTCTCTCTTTTTGCATCCTTCCCCATGGCCTCCTCCATGGCATGCTCTGCCACAACAGAGCAGTGGTGTTAACCAGCCATGACCAGAAGCCTCAGAAAACAGAAGGCAGAAATCTATCTTCCTTATAAGTTTATTGTCAGAAATTGTGCTGGGCTCTGAAATGTCAATGGGATTGTCAATCCTTACCCTCCATTGCTTAATCCTTTAAAGAAAACAAAACAAAACACTTCCCTCCTCTCAAATGCTCTGTGTCCCGGCTCTGGCCACCATCATTTCAGGAGGAGATCCAGTGTGGTCTGCTCTGCTTCAAGTCACAGACTTTGAGTTCAGTTGGTGATGGGGGACTCTAGCCACAGAGCCCTATCTCTCCATCATGGGTCCTGGCAGAGGGAGAACTTGAATATGGGATCTATATCAACTGTTGGGAAGCCTCCAAGCACAGGAATGCAGCAGCGAGACAAGAAAAGACAAGTGGGAAACCACGCTACTTCCCCCTCCACTGGTTTGTTCTCTTTCCAGGGTTCTCTCTTAACCCTTCACAGCCTCTGCCCTGCTCCGCCCTTTGAAGAAGCTCTCTTCAGAAAAGACTTTCCTGTCCATTCCTTCTGAAAGCCTTTCTGTGTGAACCTGGGCTGTCCAGAGAATCAGAACCAACAGAACACAAATGTATATGTCTATAGAGATACTCACATGTATGTGAGGAAGTCTGTTAGGTGAATTGGCTCACCTGATTACAGAGGCTGAAAAATCTCACCTCGACCACCTACCAGCCATCTTCAGAGCAAAGAAGGCCTAGTCCTAGGTGGGTGTCTCAGAAGTAGGAACACTGATCAAGCAGTCCACACCACAGAGTCCCTGAGGGTGACTGGTTCACAGGCTAGCACTGATGGACCAAAGGACCTGGAGCCTGATATCCCAAGGTAACAGGGCAAGAAACATGCCCCTGAGCAAAAGGAAAAGCCAGAGTCACTTTCCCTCACATGTGTGTACAGTTATCCATGTATGTGTGCTCAGGTATAGATGTATGTGTGCTCAGGTATAGATGTATGTGTGCTCAGGTATAGATGCATGTGTGTTCAGGTATACATGTATGTGTGCTCAGG
This sequence comes from Zapus hudsonius, assembly GCA_004024765.1. Taxonomy (NCBI): domain Eukaryota; kingdom Metazoa; phylum Chordata; class Mammalia; order Rodentia; family Dipodidae; genus Zapus; species Zapus hudsonius. Next base: position 79,600 of record PVHP010001757.1, on the reverse strand, counting down.
TATACATGTATATGTGTGCACAGGTACACATGCATGTGTGTGTGTCTGAATGTGCAGGCCAGAGGACAACTTTGAGCATCTTCCTCAAGAACAAAACTCACCTTTTTTTTTTTTAAACAATGTCTTCCATTGGCCTGGAACTCATCACTTTCACAAGACTTGCCTGGAGGAAAGCCCCAGGGGTTGTCCTGTCTCTGCATCCCCACTGGGATTACAGGAGTATGTCATCATGCCCAGCATTTTTGATGTATGCATTAGGGATCCAACTTCTGTCCTAATGCTTGAGAGGAAAGCTCTTTACCTATCTAGCTCCCTAAACCCTAAAATTTTTGAATAAATGAATTTTATACAATTTTCTATTTCAAAGGCTGCCTTCGAAGTCAGGATTCCATAGCTTTTTAGTAAATGGACAAACAGGTGAGGTAGGAAAGCACTCACAGAACAAAGTAGAGTTTTTAAGGAGTTTCAGACCACTGAGAAACATGTCACAAGAAGAGTTAAGGGAAACACTGGAAAGTTCACCAAGACTTTGGAACCTCCTTCTCAATGGTGAGCACCATGAAGCCAGCCAGGGAGGGATCGACTGTGCTGGCATGCCTTGTTGTTGCTCCTGCTTTGTTTGCAGGACAGTTTTTTTTTTTTTTTTTTTTTTTTGAGAGAAATTATAGCTCTGGATCAGCCAGTTAGGAAGTAGAGATGGGCACCTAACTGCTGTTCCCTGCCTCCGGGGACACCATTAGCTTCCGCAGAGGGAAAACGGTGGGAAGCTGTCTCAGGGTGGTTCCACAGAGCTGGGGGCCGAAGCAAGGTGTGGTCTGGAGAGGTACAGATGTGAGCAGATGTGTCCAGTGTATCCACATGGTTCTTTATTCAATGGGCCGAGTTCACATTTATGGGGGAAGGAAGCCAGGGGGATGAGGAGCAGGGGAGGAGGGCAAGGGGATTGGATAGCAGGGTGTTGGCGAGTTAGCGGTCTGCAATGGGATAGGTGAGTGCAGACAACCTGTGAATACCTAATTTGTATAATTGGGGGGCCTGAGTGGCGGAAATACGTGATTCTAGCCACGGTCCGTGGGGATGGGTACAGGGAAATTTGTTACTTGGGTCTGACACCCATTGCCAATCATGCTGATATGGGAATGCTGGGTTCCTGTGGCTTGCATTGAGGGTTGGGAGTCAGGTTGACGATGGAACTGGCTAAACGCCTACTGGGACTACCATCGGAGTTTCCAACATGTTCAAACATTGTTAACCCTTTGTTCTCTGTGCCCTCATTTAGCAGTGCCAACAATCAGTGCCCAACAGTGCACCTTCTCAGAAAGCTTGAGAAGGACAAGTAGAAAAAAAGATGGAAAAGCAGAGATGTTTAGTTTTCTAATGAAAATCTTTTTGACTATAGCATAGATATGTTTTATAATTTATACTTATTGTTTTCTTAATTATATATCTGTGATGGAACTAAGAAGTTGGACACCATGATCTTTCAATGTTTAGAGACTGAATCCTGTTTTGGTATAAAGATCAGGTTGTAAAGAGCCTTGTGGGTCTCCTTGATTCTGTCGGAGTTTGTACTTGATCTTAAAAGCCAGCAGTAAGCCATTGGATGCTGATAAAGAGGGAAAATGTAGATTTGCTTTGCTAAAGGTCAGTGTGGCTACTGTGTGAAGTACTGATTCAGAAGGAAAGGATGGAAGACTGGCCTCTAGAAGACCAGTTATATGTTAAAACAATACAAAAGAAAGTTGAAGGGGACTGGAGACATGGCTCAATGGTTAAAGGAGCTCCCTTGTAAAGTCTGAGGGTCTGGGTTCAATTCTCCAACACCCACATAAAGGCAGACACACAAAGTGGCACATTCATCTTGAGTTTGTTTGCAGTGGCAAAAGGTCCTAGCACCCATTCTCTCTCTCTCTCTCTCTCTCTCTCTCTCTCTCTCTCTCTCTCTCTCTCTCTCTCTCTCTCCTCTTTTTTTATATTTTATTTATTCATTTTCAAGCAGAGAGAGAGAGAGCGAGAGTGAGAGAAAGAAGAGAGAAGAGAGCACACCAGGGCCATCACCATGTGGGGTCTGGCTTACGTGGGTCCTGGGGAATTGAAGCCAGGGCCTTAGGCACTAGAAGTAAGTGCCTTAACCGCTGAGCCATCTCTCCAGCCCCATCCTCTTTATCTCTTCAAATAAATAAAAAAATTTAAAAAGTTAAAGAGAGTTGACAAAAATGGAGCTCAGGCTATGACAGAATAGAAGACTGAATTCAACAGATATTTAGTAAGTTGATGAAACCCACTGAATTTGCTGACAAAGATAAAGATTGGGAGCCTGTCAGAAATGATTAGACTGAGCTTTAGCTGTAATAGTAATAATTGAATTGTGAGGCCTCTGCTTCTACTGGATCAGCAGGGTTATTAAGCCTTCGTTAACTACAAAGCTCTGTACACATACAAAGTTGGATAATTACCCACAGAAATTATACCTCGGAAGTCTGCATGCCAGCGGCAAGTCCTGAGAGTTCGTACATGAGTGTTTATTGGTGATCAGCAGCAGGCTAGCACACGTATTCCTGGACAATGAGCTTACTGTTCTTTCTCAAGGGCTCATTCCAGTGGAAATTAGTAGCACTCGAATGATTGACGCTGCTCTTCTCCACAGGCCAAGTAAATCCTTGCTGCCACTGAGCACGTCAGGAATTCACACACTGATTGATGCCAGACATGAGTGGCTACTTTTTGTGAATGGAACGAAGATGGACATCCGGGAACATCATGTCAACATGGGTCATGAGCAAGATTCTTTTTTATATAACTTGGTTTTTCGATGTGAATAATTTGCCTGGTTAGACTCGTCTATGATTTGGGGCCTCTAAAAAGGAACCTTTACACTTACTTGCAAAGCCTACTGGTCAGGTGTTCTATTCCCTAGGCACCACATGAGCCAGATGCAAAAAGTGGCACATGTGCCTTGGATTTGTTTGCAACAGAAAATGGCTCTGGTGTACCCATTCTCTCTCTCTCTCTCTCTCTCTCTCTCTCTCTCTCTCTCTCTCTCTCTCTCTCTCATAAATACCTGACAATATTTTTCAAAGGAACCTTTAATGCTTCTTACTGATATTTCCTAGGTCTGTTTAGACAAATACCTTCATTTAACATGTATGGTCCAATCTAAAGACAATTCCCATTTCCCACTCTGTGTCTCAATTTGGGAAATTATAAGTAATGCAATATTTCAACTCTGTTGATGGAATATTGTGAACACGAGAAAACTGTGGGTACTCCCGGCATATTCACCAGCGTCACAGAACCCTCTTACAAAGTTGGGAATTGTTTCTATGCAGAGAACCATGAATCTGCATTCTGAAGCAAGACTGTATGGGTATTCTTAAAATTCATTTGATTTTACATATTCTCCCTGCACTGGGACTTCAGGCATGCATATGCAGCCTTGTGTTTTGGCCAATGGGTTGCTATGAAATAACCCATAACCTCCTCTATCCCACTGAGCTCCTTTTCTGCCCTTGGTAAAATATTCATTATTAAGTGCTATAAATTATAAAATCCTTTTTTGCTCTAGAAAATGTGGAATTTTTAAAACCAGATTTAGCACTGATACAACTGCGCGCCTTGGGCTGTGCTAGTAGTAATTGAATCTGCATGCTGAAGAGATAAACGTGGGGAACTTTTAGAGGAAGGATGTATTAAGAAGTGTAAAAGAAGATTGATAGAGCAGGGGAAGCTCAGTGTTGTGAAACATCCTGACTCCAGTGTGTGAGTCCTTGCATAATTGAACATCTTCGCATGTATTGAACAATAATTCTGTCAAGATTTCCAGAGTAAAGAATCCCATTAAATCTGTAGACTATTTCTCCAGCTTATAGTTGGTGTATAATTGCCATTATTGTCCTTATGCATGAGCCGATTTTATTATATACTTGGATTAAGCATGAGTTCCTAATAGTCAATATGACTACATTGAGAGCTTGTTATATTGCTAAGCATTAGAGATTGTAAAAATTAATAGCGTTCATTGCTTTCCTTGGCTTATAGTCTTGTTTATAAGAAAGACAGATAAACACATAACTTTAAAAGACCAACATAAGCCTATGGTGAAGGGTTATCTTGAAGTACAGAGGTGATGTACCCAGCCTTAACAGTTAGAGCCCACAAGGAAGCAGAAGGAAGAAAATTCTCAGATATAACACAGAAGTGGTGAAAGCTGATAGAACTTCTCTTAAAGCAACGGAACAACATCTGTTGAAAGTCATAAAAAGGACATGGGGAGATAGCTTAGCAGGTATGAGCACTTGCTGCACAAGCATGAGGGTTCGAGATGGCCAGAGGTGGAACCCAAACATGCACATAGAAAGTTGGGCATGGCCACAAACACCTGCAATCCCAGTCCAGAGGGAGACAGTGACAGAAGAATTGTGAGCTCGTTGGTTATCCAGTATGGCCAAAATCAACAGCTCCAGGTTCAATGAGAAGCCGAAGCTTAAGAAAACAACACTCCAAAAATAAATAAATAAATAAAAACACCTGACATTCTTTCTTCTCTGGACTCTGCACCCAGAGAGCACATATCTGCACACACACATGCATAAACTATATATATATATATATATACATACATACCACACAGCACATATGCACACAGACACACATGATGCCAAAATCCTAAGACCTAAAGTTCTTGTCTCTAAATCTTTTGAGAAAAAAAAATAAAACAAAAAAATTGTTTAACAATGGTAACTGTACATTTGAAACAGCAATATGGAACCAGCAATGGGAGACTTTAAAGGAAGTTACAATTTATTGACTCAAAAGAGTACCGAGTAGAGTTTTCAAAGAGTATTTACTGAGCCCTGCATATCTGCCACGTTAGGATGCAGGTTCTCTGCACACAGAATCAAAGAGAGATGGTTCCTTCTTGAAGGACCTCGTGGTAAAATGGGAAATATAGAGAAACCAATTACCTTGGGCAGGAAGAGAGATGGAGTACACGGTGGCAGAAACGTATCCTGAGATTGCAAGTGAGGCTCTTGTAAGTCAAAGCAGTAGACAGGCGGAGCTTCCAACGGTGATGCTAAAAGACTTGAGATCTAGGTGACAAGAGGGGAGAAAGAAAATGGAAATATAAAAGATTTATTGGGGTGCAATGGTTAAAGGAGCTTGTTTGCAAAGCCAGACAGCTTGGGTTTGAGTCCCCAGTACCCATGTAAATCCAGATGCACAAAGTGGCACATGCATCTGGAGTTCCTTTACAGTAGCAGGAGGCCCTCCCTCTCATTCTCTCATAAATGAATAAATACTTTAAAAGTTTCCTTTTTATAATGTTATATGGGAAATAAGAGTAGCCAATCACATTGCATATATATTTTGATCAGAACTATGTAAAACTGAACACACAAAAAATCAGAAGAACAGAAGGAAAAGGGAGAAAAGAAATAAAGTGCTAATGATTTTATGGAGGGAGATATTGTTGCTCTTATTTCTCTTATTTGGCCTTTTCCAATATATTCTATTCAAACATGTTGTGTTTACAATAAAACAAAGATGCCAGGGTTATCGGTAGGAAGATAAGAGGCACAAAGTGCTCATGTTTTATAGGGAAATGTCACAAACCCACAGTCACACCCTCCTAAGAAACTGGGACACACAAATTTCCAAGAAGCAATAGAACAAGGTAACAACCCAAAGGACCTTCCTTACCACAGAAAATCCAATCCTTAAAAATGCCACCAAACCTATAGATGCAGGCCATGGCACTCAGGTCTCCCAGGGGATTCAAATGGGTTAAGGTCATAACTGTCTGTGGCCTTCATCCTTTTTCAAGTCAGAGCCCAAAGCCCCCACACTGAAGCCAACATTCACCCAGTGTTAGTGTCTGGATTTGCATAACACTGTGAAATTTATGAAGCATTTTCTTTTTTACTTTTATTTTCTCTACATTCCTGTGAGGTAGGTATGACAAATATTATTTTTCTAATTTTACAGTTGAAGAATCTAAGACGTAGATGATGCTTCTTGCCTCCGGCTTTGAGGCTGGTAAGAGATGGGAGCGATACTGGAACCCAAGCGTCTCTCTGAGCACAGAGTCTGCCCTACAGTGTCACCGAGTCACATGGCAGTCGGTCTCTCTTTGCTAACAAAAAAGGCCAACACTTTTGAGAACAGAAGAACTGTCATTTTTAATCTATACCAGCTCCAATCGAAGAAAGCTCTAGCATACATATAATAGATGGCCATAATGTATTTGCTGGAACAAGAAATGAAAAGATTGTTAATACTCTAATTTAGTACTTAATAAACATACAAATCCTCAATGAATCATAATCAAGCATTTGCATGAATATTATCATTGTTCTTAAAGAATGGACTTCGAGGATAAAAAATATTAACACAAAAATCAGGAAAAGGGAAAAGTTAGGAAGATTACAAAGAAAGTCATTGTGAAAGAGTTTCCTAATTAAATAATTTAGGTGAAACTAGAAATTATTTTGTTAAGCAAAATAAGCCAGACTCAGAAAGACAAATGCCACATGTTTTGTTTTATATTCAGGACCTAGATTTAAAATGTAAGGAGGGCTGGGAAAATGGCTCCATTTTAAAAGTGCTTGCAAAACCTGCTGGCCTGGCTTTAATTTCCCAGTACCCACACAAGGCCAGATGTACAAAGTGTCATGTGCTCTGGAGTTCATTTACAGTGGCAAGAGGCCCTGGCTTGCCCATGCTCTCTCTCTCTCTCTCTCTCTCTCTCTCGCTCTCGCTCTCGCTCTCGCTCTCGCTCTCGCTCTCGCTCTCGCTCTCGCTCTCTCGCTCTCTCGCTCTCGCTCTCCTCTCCTCTCCTCTCCTCTCCTCTCCTCTCCTCTCCTCTCCTCTCCTCTCTTCTCTCCTTTCCTCCCTTCCTCCTTGCAAAAAAATAATAGTGTGTGTGTGTGTGTGTGTGTGTGTGTGTGTGTCTGTGTCTGTGTCTGTGTGTGTGTGTTGGTCATGAAACTAGACACAGATCATAGGAGAGGAAGAGATCGTAAAGGAGTGGAGAAAGAGAAGATAATACACTATGTGTGACATGAGAATGGGCGGGGACCTGAGAGAGTAGTCCAGGGAGTATGGGGGACAGAGAGGGTGAATTTCAACAGAGTAAAATGACACATGTCAATGAAATGTTATAGTGAATCCAATTGCTTTGATAACTTCAAAAATAAAATATTTTCATTAATTTTGTATTCGATACACTCAATGTTCTAGATCAAGCATCATTTTGCATAGGGAAAAAGCAGAGGGAAAGAATGCCTTTGAGAATGATCACAGGTTTCTTCCACCTGCTCTCCTGCTGCCCGTTTCTAAAAAGGAGACTCATTTAGCATTCTCCAATGAGCATGAGGCTATTTCTGTTCTCCTGCTGAGCCCATGAAGGTTTTCATTTTATTTAAACTTATTAAGGTGACACACACAACCACGCTCTGATGACTTCACCTTTGAAAATCTCTGATGACATGTCGGCTACGGTGCATGTAAATGTCACCGTTTGGAATGAAAGTCTTTTGCTCTCGGGAATATTTACTGCCTGTTTTCAGTGTAATATGATCTCTGATCTAATGAAATAATATGGTCCATGCTATTCCTTAATAAGCATAGTATTACATATTTCTTTACTGATATACACGTGGTGGTGGTAAATAGCAATACACAGGTTCCTCCTACAACTAATCTATTAACAGATGAAGAAAGAAAATGAACTAGATATTTATGTGGCCTTAGACAGTTTTCACAACTCAATCTGACAACATTAGGCTCACCCCCATTACTTTGGACTAGCTTTACAGACTTAGCTTTAGCTTTCTATATATATGGAAGGTGTCTTGAAATCCTTATTACATTTTTTTTATAAATGACCTTTGAAAATGATTTTCAATAACTGCAGTCAACTTCAGGCTCAAGGCTTGGTAGGGAAAGGTCACTCTGCATTTAGACTAAATGCGGATAGATTGGTACTCCCTGCAGCAAGCTCTTGCCTTAGGACTTGGTGGTGTATTTGACCCAATGTTCTTTCCAACCCAAGCATTTAGACAGCTCCCATCTGTGCCCTGTTTAAGTTTCTTTCCTCTCAGCATGGGTTTACATGTTAGCAAGGGATGTCTGTGTGTGTTAGAGGGGCACATTTTCCTCAGAAATGTTAGACAACGGGGCAGGGTCTGCATGTTGAACCTCCCATAAGATGATTCTCTGACTTTTACCCCAAGGATGTTCTGAGTCCATCAAAGGTCCTGGCTATAATCCCTCACCTTCCACTCCTTCCTCTCTTCAAACTCCTTATAAGAAAAACGAAGAACCTGTAGTCCAGGTTTCTATGCATACATGCTTGCCATAGCTCCCCACAAGAAAATACAGGGGATTTCTTCCTTTCTTTAATTTTGTCCTCGTTGAAACTCCAAGGATCTCCATTGCTACTGTGGAGAACATCTTGGAACAGCACCAATACCCTGCTCCCAGCCTGCTGCCCTCACTGAACCCTGCGAGCTTCCTGTGTTCTGGTGACTTCCACAACACACAGCCTCTGCTGGTGCTTTGAGAGCCCTTCTGTGGCGAAGGACCACAAGTATTCCAGAAATTCTCCCATGACTTGAGTGGGCTCTGGGAGCACTATCTGAGTCAAGGTAGGAGGTCCCTGTTCCCTGCTGGATTCCAGTCTCAGGGTTTCCAGATTACATGCAGAGTGGCTTCCTTGTGCCTGGAAGGGACACTGGACTGGACTTGAGGAGACTGGAATTCACATCTGGGTTCTACCTTTTTCAGGTATGGGGTTTGAATTTAAACCACTGGTCCCCATATTTGATCTTTTTTCTGAAAAGAATGATTTAATAGAATTGTTTTAAATTCAGCGAATCACATGCAGCCTTGATGGTTGTTCCTTTTGCTAAAAGAGTGACTTCGGATCAGATTCCCAGAGGAGAGTCAGGTTACTGCAACTCTCTCTGATTCTGATTTCAAAGGTGTCTGCATGATCCCATCTGCCTTGAGCATGTGCCAGAAGAAAATGATTTCTATTCAATGCAGCAGCTGGAAAATTCCAAATTGCTTTCTGTCATTGCACTCACAGTGCCTCATTCAGTCCTCCTGATCTGCACAGATTTGGGGTATACTTTTGGAACCACTCCATCATGCTTACTTGCTAAAAAGCTGACTGTCCCACCATGCAGAGGATCACTCCTGGGTAATGGGTTCTCCCTGCTGGGTATGGAGATGGGGTGTTCCTCCTAGTGACTGGACGATGATGGACGCATGTAGCAATATAAAAGGCCAGCTCTTCTCCTGAGCTGTGAGCTCATTGTGGATATAACTGATGCCCTGAAGAAACCCACCTGAATCTGGGCTTCTTCCCTGTCCCTGGCTGCTGCACTCACCCAAGACAGGCTTTTCCCCAGAGCACTTTCTTACATCATAAGCATCTGAAATCTTGGCCAAGGAAATCTGTCAATTTTTTTTTTTTTTTTTTTTTTTTTGGTTTTTCGAGGTAGGGTCTCGCTCTAGCCCAGGCTGACCTGGAATTCACTAAGTAGTCTCAGGATGGCCTCAAACTCATGGCAATCCTCCTACCTCTGCCTCCCGAGTGCTGGGATTAAAGGCGTGTGCCACCACACCCGGCCGAAATCTGTCAATTGAAAGAGTAGATTGAAACAATAATAAAGGAAGATTGGCAGGTGCAGTAGTTGTGTCGCTGAAAGACGCATGTCTGAAGCTCTACTATCATCTCTTAGCAAGAGCCCAGAAGGCAGAGGTGTCTCTTCTCATTTCAAAATGAAAACATTTCCCCACACTGCCTGCTAAGTGGTTGTGGCAAGATCACATGATGTGATGGGTACTATAAAGGTTGGAAAGCATTCAAGCACCACACAAACATAAGGACACTAATTTTCAACTCAAAAATTTAACCTAGACCTAAAAATCAATAGATTTTTAGAGAAAAATCAACTCATTGTATCTTACACCCACCACTGTCTTTCTCACGTTCTTTAAGCTTCTCTCCCCTGAATTTTCACTGTTCTTTTAGTGTTTTAGAGAGTGAGCAGAAAGTGCTGCGTTTACCCCTTCTTCTCACTTTCTTAGTCTGTCACTCAGCTCAAGAATATTTCCGTGTCTATTTCTACTTGTAGTGTTCACTATCCACTCCTGAACAGTGAGGGCTTTCACTTTTGTGAGCCTTTCATTTCCTTCGTGCTTCATATTGGGCATTATGGTAGAGAAAGGAAGTAGACACCTAGTGGAGTTGGCACAGATGATGCTTCCAGCTCAGAGGTTCAGAGGCTGTGCTTTGTCATGAATCGATGGAGGAACACAATGGATTAAAAAACGATATGGCCCAGATGGCAGCTTCATTAGAAACATCTCTGTGTCCAGGAGACCATGGCATGCATGCCAAGTTGTTTTTCCATAAAGTCTTCTCAAGATTCATGGCGAGATGTTACATTCAACAAAGATTTAATTAGAGAGCTCAGCAGGAGCATTAGAAGACAGAAAGTCAGGAAAGTTTGGAACAGTAAGCATTTGTCAAGCATTTGGGCACCAAGGATTAAATATATAGACTAGCATATGGTGCCTAAGGGAGGAAACTGATAGACAAATTACTACACTAGAATTTGGTAAGTACCCAACATGCTCAGAGCCATCCTATACAGTCTAGAGTTTAAAAAAAATAGTCTGCCCTCAAATCTGTCACTTTTTAATATTTTTATAAGATAGTTGAAAAAAGCCTTCACTTTCCTTGGGTGTTCTATCCCCTATCTTCAGTTTCTGTCTCAGTAATACTTATCCTTTAGGACACCTGATTTATCTCATCGGTCTCCTTTTTCCAAGATCCCCATAAGATGCCTGAAAGCTAGGACAGTCCCGAACCCCCCACCGACTGACAGGTGAAGGCATATACCAAGCAGATCATGTGACTGTAATAGGAGCTTCCCAAGCATCTGAAATGCCACTCAACAGTTTGCAACTAAAATCTTCAGATCTGTTTATTTCCAGAATTTTTCACTTAATATTTTCAGGCCATGGGTAACTGAACCCATGGCAGGAGAAAACAGAAAAGGAAAGGCTGCTGCGTTTCCTCCATGTATAATATTATCGTGTCCCTAATTCTTCCAGGCACTTTGTAGACACTGAAAATTCCACAGAGAACTGAACAGACCCAATCCCAGCTGTCTGTTTGTGAAGCTTACATTCTAGCTGTAAGAAACAGGCCATTAAATCAGCAATTAAGTAAGCAGTAAAATTGCAGGGTGTGCTGCCAGCATGGGGAGAAGCCCAGGTGATGCAATCAGGAGGAATCAGGAGAGGCTTTCTGGAGCTGGTTGGGGAGGGGAGACCTCTCATGCATGAGAGATGGGGGCTGAGAAAGGAGAAAGCATGTTCTGAGTAAATGAAAACGAACATCCATGCACCTGGGAAGAAGTCCATCTATTCAGGTGACCAAAAGGAGGCCAGTGTAGCCCGAGCTAGTGGCTAAGGAGTAAAGTATCAAAGGGTGAAGTGGAAGGAAGGCAGGCAAAAGCCACAGTGGGGATCGTGGGAAGAAACAAGATTTCACTCTCAGTGTTTGAAACTAAAACCACATTATGAAACTCACACACTGAAAGGAAATCTGAAATCAGATGCTATGGCAAAAAAAAAAAGGTGCTGCCTCCAGGTGTGAGCTGCCACCGGGGCTCATGGACAATGGAGTCCCTTCCACATCTCCCTGCCTACCTAGAAGTCCAGTCTTGATGCAGATCCCTGTCCAAGTAGAGTGAAATCCTGCTGTTTGTCAGCTTCCACCCACCGGGCCTGGCACTGTTATTCACAGTAAGAGCCAGAATTCTGGAGCCATGAAGGCAGCCCTATGGCTGAGTCCTTGACCCCCTTCAAGGTCCCATTTAGTGAGCATCCCCGTTTCTTCCATACTCCTGTCTCCATCACTACCTGATCCACTCAGCTCCATTCCTTAGTCTCTTTCCTGTTCTGTAACACTTAGAATCTTTAACACATCTTGTAGCTAACTGTCCCGTCACAGCTTTTACTGTCTGTGTGTCCTCCTAAGTCTAGAGTAAGTGATAGAGGCAAAGATCTATCTGTGAGGAGTCAAGAGCACTGCTTGCACACATTCAGAGCTCTCCTTCTGGGCCCAGTAGATTTGATGACTACTTGACTGACTGGAGTTGACATTGTGTCACTGCGTTGGTCAACGGCAAGTGAAAAGAAGGATTGAATGCCATGTGGGCAGAGCTGTTCCCATGCAGCACACACCTGGCATGGCATTCCTTACTTTTCAAGGTAGAGGCTGTCCCATGGGGTTCAGGTGTTGAGTGACTCATTCAAACAACATCTCCCCAGTGACCTTCAAAAGCCATCTGATATGATCTAGAAATAAACTTTCATTTTAACTCACTGGGACATGGGGAGTGTATGTTGTCACCATCTAACCTGGACTGTGCCTCATTGGCTCGGTGCCTCAAGGGTGTTTACAACAGAGACAGATGGATAGCTTAGGCTTCATGTATTTGCTAAGAGACTGTCTCTTCCTTCATTTTAAAATTTTCATATGGAGAGGCTTAAATTGCAAAATATCTGCATGTAGACTTTAGTCCATTAGTTGGCCCATGGTCAAGGACTGGTGTTAAGCTCCTGCCGTGGGAGCTAAGCCAGGCTTAGAGCTCCAGAGGAAGCCACCGCTTCTCTCTTCATGTTCTTTCTCGTCCAGCTGCAGACACAAGGCCCGTATGCAAAATCAAGCACACCTCATGTGGTGGTGGACACATCCTGCAGCCACTCAGGAGTTGAGAGGTGCAACAACTCCTGGAGCAGGGCAGGTCCGGGAAGGGGACAGGAGGGCAGGCAGAGATCCAGCTAGGTAGAGTTACTGCCAGGGAAATAGCATACAGTCGGTACAAGCAGGGAGGGTTTTGAAATACTGGAAGGTAATATATGTGGCTCTGGTGACAAGCCAGAGTATAAAACTTCCTCACTCAAAATGTTGGATCTGTGTGGCTGATGGCTCCATGACTTTACAAAACATCTCTCTGCCTCGGTTTCCTCAATTTGCACAGTGACACTCTTACCCTTACCTACAAAGAGGGTCATTGTGAAAAATAAAGGAATCAATCACTATGGCTTTCAGAGCAGCAACTGGAAAATTAAGTGTGCAGTTTGGAAAGAAAAGTTGAGAATTGGGAATATCTTAGACTTTGGAAGGTCTGGAATCTGAGAGGAAGCAGTCTATTGATTTTTTTCTATAGGCAAAATTATTTCCCATGAGTAGCTGAAGGGTTTTGATCAGGAAGCTAGGTTGGAGGATGTTACTGTTGCAGTGCTGGGTAGAGGAGACAGCAGAGACCTAGAGAGAGGCAAGTACAGTCATCTCATTGTGGGCAATCTTAACCAAGCAGTGATGAGTGAAGACAGCTGGAGATGCACCGTCCGAGTGGGAAAGATAAAGCAGAAGCAAAATGTCCTGAGAGTTTCAGGTCAAGCAACTGGGAAACATGATGGTCATGCCAAGAAAAATGGCCAAGACAAGAAGGAAACACATTTTAAGGGAAAGATGGCTAATTCTGTCTTAGACACTGAACTATTCAAGGTCAGGCTATTTAGAAGGAAATTAGAGATGATAAACTGAAGCTCAACTAATTTAAAATTCTGGCAAAATGTCACTCAGAAAAATCTTCCCCACACAGCAAATAAAACACTGGACTCTTCCTCTGCAGTTGTAGTTCATTGCCGTAATTTGTTTTCTTCATTCTAAATCATGGCCCAGTATCACATATTTGCTTATCTACAATTGTTGTGTGAGCTCTCTGAGAACAGGGATCTCTTCTTTCTTACTCATTGCTGAATCCTCAGAGCCCAAGACGGTTCCTGGCTGAGTGATGGTCTCTACCTTTAGTTTTAATTTTTATACGGAGAGATTTAAATTGAAAAATAGTAAGGTTGAAACCAATATCTGCATGCAGACTTTATTCCATTAATTGGCCTATGGTCAACAATTGGCACAAAGTACCTGCTGTGGGAGCTAAGCCAGGCTTAGAGCCCCCAGGAGGCCACTGCATGGAGGCATTTTGGAACGATTTTGTGGACTTAACACTAGAGATGACTCAGTAGATAGCAAGCATGAGTGACTGAGTTTAGATCCTCAGATACCATGGAAAACCAGATACCAAATGCCTAGACATGTCATCCCAGTGCACCTAGGGCAGGAAGGGAGGCAGACACACAAGAACTTCTCAAGCTCATGGGCAGGTTATCCTGGCAAACACAGCGGTGAACATGCAGACAAGAGACTCTGCCTCAAATGAGCTGGAGGGAGGAGGCCAAGCAGCCAAGGTTGTCCCAGACCTCACATGCTATGGCACACACATGCCTGCATTCACACACATTAAATACAATTTTTTACTTGGGGGGTATAATTGTTCAATATGCACTATCCACCAAGGGTTGCTTTCAAGCTAGGTAGAAATTTCCACTGTTATTAGTTAAGACTAAGAGACAGAAAGAAAACTAAGGAAGGAAGGCAAAGATAGCAAAGCATGTGTGAATATATGATCAAAGTGCATTGTAATGAACGCATTATTCTTTATAATTAATAAATGCTGGCAGCTTTTTAAATTTTCTAAAAAATATATGAAGCTGTATAAATTCAAACAAAGATAGAGGGTGAATATAGACCTGACTTGAAAGAATGTAAGGTCCTTTTTTGTTTGGTTGGTTGCCTGGTTTTCTGAGGTAAGGTCTCACTCTAGTCCAGGCTGACCTGGAATTCACTGTGTAGTCTCAGGTTAGCCTTGAACTCATGGTGATCCTCCTGCCTCAGCCTCCAGAGTGCTGGGACTAAAGGCATGAACCACCATGCCTGCTTGAATTAGGGCTTTTGTGCTAGTGAAGAAGACACACAGTGGAGGAAATGTGCTTTTCAATCCACACTTGGGGGCCAGCTGTCTAGAGGAAACTATACCTCATCCTTTCCTCTCACATCTCACCAAAATAAATTTCAAGTGTATCAAATTCTAAAGCATAACATAAAATCTTATAAAAAGTATCAAGTCATTCAAGTAATGGAAGAAAATAACTCACTTTCAAAACCTCTGTAGGTGGGAATACACCTAAGGTAGCGTGCAGCGTTTTCACCGTCACAAGTATTGAGATTATCTACACGCCATAAACATTCACGATGCAATTCACAAGGTAATGGAATTTTAAAAATTTAACTTTTTGGTGATGTGTTGTGTGTGGTGTGTGTAGTAGATGACATGTATTGCTGGTGTGGTGCCCAGGGGCTTACCTGTGGTTGCCAGAAAAAACCTCCATCACTCCCCCACCTGATTTTCCCTTTGTATCAGATCCTCTCACTGCTTCTGCTGCTGGTCCTTGGTGAGCCCCTTCTCTGTCTCTGCTCCCCGAGGGACTGGGGTGACAGATGAGCATGGCCATGTCCAGCTGTTTATGTGGGTTATGTGGGTTCAGGCCATCTCAGGGCCCCTCAGGTCCTCATTTTTGTGCAGAAAGCACACATAATCATGAACCATCTCTTCAGCCAAGGCAATGGAATTTTTTGAACTGTTTAAAATTTGGCACACAGATATCTAGCATCATAATTTTGCAACAAAATGATCATAAATAAAAAGTAGATGTGTTGAAAGTGGACAATCCACAGAAAGGAAAAGCAAATTACTATTCATTACAAAAGAATATACTTCATTCATCATATTTGAATGCCAATTAAAATCATGAAGTAACAATGGCCTCAATTTCAAAACATAATAATGCTGAAAGCCAGAGGATGTGGCTGAAACAACAAAGGTTCATCCACTGCTGGTGGGCGTATAAATGTGTACAACCTTTTATGTGGGCATTTGGTAATAAAAAATGAAATTTAAATATGCAAAATGTACCTATTTCAATTCTACGAAGCCAGCCAACAGAGTAAACTTGAATGAACCAAAAGAATACAAGAATGTTCATTGAAAATCAATTATAATAATAGAAAGATACAATAGTTATCTGCCTTAAAAGTTATATGATGATGAAATTGGGAAAGATATGTCTAATCACATACTCTAAAATAAAAGCAAAAAGAAAAGTGACTGAGCTCATTCACAGAATGTAAGAAGCACAAAGGCAAATGTAAGACCAGAACGGTACAGGCAGCTGGTACCTGAGCCGACTTGCGGGCAGGTGGAAAGACTTCACTTCATGTTTTCTCAACATTGGAATTTTTCTTTTACTCTGAATCTGACAACCTTTATAATTTTATTAAAAGAATAAGGTCCTTAATATTTCAATCATGCCACTTATACCCCATGCCGAGAGTGTACCTGTAATGTTTGCTTGGTTATTGGAACATGAAGAAGCTCTGTCTGCTTCCAGAATATTTTCAGCCTCTGCAGCAACCCCAGAAATGTTTGATTAGAGAGGAGTCATTCAAGTCTTATTTTCATATCGCCAACAAGCATCA
Organism: Zapus hudsonius; assembly: GCA_004024765.1. Classification (NCBI taxonomy): domain Eukaryota; kingdom Metazoa; phylum Chordata; class Mammalia; order Rodentia; family Dipodidae; genus Zapus; species Zapus hudsonius. The sequence continues at coordinate 63,132 of PVHP010001757.1, read as the reverse complement.
AAATTTCACGAAGGACACCCAAAACTTTGAAATAACTCATGTGCCTCAAAATAGCCAACTTTTCTTCATGTACTCGGACCTAGAGGAACTAGGAAATTGACCGGACAGCTGGAAAGACTGCGCTGTGACAGCTGGGTCTGCGGCAAATAGGAAGGCCAAACAATTAGAAACAGCCACATTGTCACATTGTCACCCGTGTGTATGTATGGACCAATGAGTGTGTGATTGCTGAGAAAGAGATACTCAGCCATTATATGCATTTCATCAAGGCCTTTGTTTAACTCAGGAAATAACATAAGCATTCTGTCTTCTCTCTCTCTCCTCTCTGTCTCTCTCTCTGTCTCTCTCCCTCTCTTTCTCTCTCATCTCTTTCCTACTTGCAAGTAAATAAATAAAAACATTTTTACAAGGATGGCTGAAGAAATGACTCAGCGATTAAAGCATTGCCTGGGTTTGGTTCCCCAGTACCCATGTAAAGCCAGACGTACTACTTGGCACATGCACCTGAGTTCATTTGTAGCAGCTGGAGGCCCTGGCATGCCCATTCTCTTGGTCTCTCCTCTCTCTGGTTCTATCTGCTTGCAAATAAATAAATAAAAGTATTTTTAAAAGAAGTAACATATGCATTATTTATATTCTTTCCTTGTTTCAAAAGAATTTAAGGCAGGGAAATAAAAATTTAACAATCCCCAAAGAGCCAGATTTCTGTTCTTGCAACTTAAAATGAATTCATATTTTCTGGTTTGGACAACAATAACATGTTTTTTAAGGCTTGGATTCACTTTTTCTCTATCTGATCTTGTCCAAGGATTTAGAAACAAAACGAAGTATCCTATCAGCTACAAAAAGAAATATCCATTACTCATTACAATAGCTTTCACATAAATTATACTTCTCATAAATATTCTACCTTTAGAATTTACCAGATCAATTAGCATTAATATTACAAGTCATTTCTCAATTTACTTACCCTTCCTACCCTAAATGACCAATGAGATCTATCCATTGAAAATGTCTGAGACTTTAGAAACAAGAAGTTAGTTGTAAAAATATTTAAATCACATTGCCAATAAACTATAGTTTGACTGACCAAGACAGCATTGAGAATATTCATTCCAATGGATCTTATGCATATCTGTTGTGTTTTAATTGAAAATCTTTTCTCTCTGAGTACCTTAATGTTCATGTCCTGCTATGGAGTACTTCCTCTCTGGATCCTTACTAGACCTGCCAGCAGGCCACAGAGCCCATAATCCTTATGAACTGGTTCAGCATCTGATGGGCTATATACATATATGAATGTTTGTGGATGCATATGTATGTGCATAGATATAGTTATAAAATGACTCTACAGGTAATTTTTATTGTTGCTTCTGGAGCTCAGAGAAGAGTGAATATGTCTCGTGCTCTTCTTTCACTTACTATTTAGAGTCTTCACTGCACCGGATGGATTCTATTATCATTTACTATCTCTGATTTGCAATTTGTGGCTTAGGGATGATGAATATTTTGCCCAAAATTATGCAACTAATGAGTGACATGCCCAGACCTTTAACTTAGGTGAGCCAAAATCTATGCTAGAGGCTCAGGTCAAATGAAGGGGTCAGGCTAAGCCAGGTGGCCCGCTGCCCTGGAGTGCCGTTCTATAAAAAGCACAGAGCATGACTGGAGTAAACCAACAGTGTGCCATCAGCTCACTCCGCTTTCCACACCCAAATTGTCATGTAGTTATGAAACGATTGACAGCTCTGCAGGAGGAAATAGCCCTCCCTCCAGCACAGTACTGATACCCCCCCCCCCCCCCGTGGATGAGTTTTTATGAAAGACACTGGAAGACGCATAGTGCAATTTCATGGCATACCCACCAACCTGGTGACACCTGAAATTCACAATCTATGATGGTGAATGAATCTCGGAAATAGCCCTCCCTCCAGCACAGTACTGATACCCCCTGGATGAGTTTTTATGAAAGACACTGGAAGACGCATAGTGCAATTTCATGGCATACCCACCAACCTGGTGACACTCACCTGAAATTCACCATCTATGATGGTGAATGAATCTCCGTTGCCAACTTGACAGGATTTAGAAACTCCATGAAAATAAATCTCAACGTATCTGTCAAGGATTTTCTAGATTATGTTAACTGGGGTGGGAAGACTTGCCCTAACTGTGAGCAGCAATATTCAATTGGCTGGGATCCTGGGTAAAATAGAAAGGAAACAGATAGGGGAGCACCAACCTGTGTCACTCGCTCCTTCCTTACTGCAGATGTCATGTGACTAGCTGCTTCACACCTTTACTCCCCTGACCACCACCCTTACCTGGAACTGTAATCCAACCTCCCTCCTTCCTTGAGTTGTTTTTATCAGGTATTTGTTGCAACAATGAAAAGGATAACTAATGTGTGAGCCAATCACGGGCAGTTACACATGGAAATTTGAGGTTGGGGAGATTGCTCAGTGGTTAAAGCTTGCCATCTTAGGTTCATTCTCCAGTTCCTATGAAAAGCCATATGCACAAAGTGGCCTATTCATCTAGAGTTCATTGGCAGTGGCAGAGGCCCTGGGATACCCATATTTCTCTCTCACTCTCTCTCCCTCTTCTTGCAAAAACATTTAAAAATTCAAACCCTAAGCTCAGCGCTGGTTTCTCCTACTAAGTTTGTGATTGCTTTAGTTGGTTCTCAAGAAGTTGTTTGCTTTGGACAACAAGACACAATGAAAGAGATGACTATTAGAAGCATTACAAAAGAAGAGCCTCCTACTTTCGTGCCCAAGGCTTTCTTCTGTCAGTTTGACCCGCCTTGTTTCTGACCATTAGGCAGAGAACAGCTAGCCTCCCTCCTACCCTGTGTATTTGTTTGTCCTCTGGCAGCTTCTACGTCACTTCCTGTTCTGCTCTCACTCTCCACTCTGGAACAGATCAACTCTGCACATGTCTTCAGCTTATTTCCTAAACACCACAATTGGGACAGTATATTCCTTCCCAACTCAGAGGTTCTCTTTCTCCAAGACAGTGTTTTCCTTCCTTTCCCAAAGCACTGCTTGCATAGAACACAGAGGTATCTGTGTGGCACATACAATGAATAAATAAGCTTTTAGAAGTGACAGGACTATGGGCTTGGGGGCAGACAAGGGCTGGAAATCAGTGTCTTGTCACACCTGTGGACTTCCTAGTTGTCCCTCCTTAGAACGTCTACCTTGAAAAAGACCAGGGTCTCCATCCCTGCCATCTGAGCCTGCCCTGATGTGCACAGTGCAAGAACACCAAGAAAAAGAAAGCACAGACAGGCAGTATGCACTGAGAAACAAAAATAAACATGGAGTCCAAAGTGAGGTATCTGTTGCTCTCTTCTTTCTCCTTTCTTCCCTTCCATGACTTCCTAATTGTCCTTTGTTGAGTGGCCAATCCCAGCTCTCCCAAGCTCTGCCTGGGTCAGGTGCTAACAGACCTAAACAGAGGTGGTTTGGTGCCACTTGGGCTGCATTTCAGCTGCAGATGTGAGGTTGACCATAAATGCACATCTCGTTCTGTACTGTGAAAATGTTCTCAAGGCAGGGATTATTCTGTTTATGGCATTTTAAACTCTCAAGTCACATGGTCAGTCCTGAAGCCCAAGTCTGCATTCTTCACCACAACGTCCTGCTACTTCAGGACAGAGATCCCTTAAATTGAAATATGTATTTTTCTTTGGAAAATCATAAAAAGAGTGGTTTCACTTTTTCTTCATGCTCTGAAAATATAAGCTTGAATCAAAGCTGACCAGCATCCTCAGCTTGTGTGAAGTTTTTCTTTTGAACAGATGGGGGAGCTTGGAGGTAACTCATCTCTTCGTTCTGGATTCTTAAAAATAGGCCCAGGAGATCAGTAGCCAGCACCAACATGAGCTTTTGTGACCAGCCCTGGCGGCGACTGACTAGGATGTAGACAGAGTTCTAGATGTTTAAAGATTGTGCCAAGCTTCACTAAAGTGTGCACTTTGAAGACAAGATGTGGGAGCCGTCCCAGGAAGTGGAGGAACATGGGTTTGAGCAATGCGCTGGAATCCTCCCGAAAGGATGGGAACTGCACTGTGTTTAGAGGCAGACTGACTTGAGTTCAAATATGACCTCATGAGGAACAGGGTTTTGTTTACTTCATTCTCTCCTTGTCCTTCGGACAGTCTCAGAAACATTATATGCCTTCAATGTTGGCTGAAATGGGTAAAGTAATAATTTAATAAAGCCTTTATTTTCTCATCTAAGTAATGGATATTTCTTGTATAACATCAGTTTTAAAGTTTCAAACAAGAAGCTATCATCATAAATCCAATTATATTCCCCTGTCTCCCTCTCATCTCACGATGGCCTTCTTGAACGCTCCAGTTTGTCCTACCTGAATGTCATTGAAGCCTTCACATTGCTGGACAAAACACCTGCCAGACCAGAAGCAACTCAGGGGAGGAAAGGATTGATTTTTGGTTTACTGTTTCAATGTAAAGATTCATGATGGAGAGCAGAGGACATGATGGACATAACCTTACACAGCAGGTGGAAAATGGCAGCAGCTGAGTGAGTCCATCTCTGACAATGGGTTGTGGGCTGTAATTTCCCTAAGCCTGCCCCAACAACTCACCTCCTCCAGCAAGTAATCACCTCTTGAATTGCCATTAGCTGGGTACCAAGCTTTCAGAACACATTAAGTTATGGAGGACAGCTATTTCAAACCACCACATTGACTAATGTACAAGGTGCCACCTAACACCTCTGGGTTTCTCTCTGTGAACACCAGACTCATGTAGAGACATTCCCCCACAGTAGCTTAGCATCTCCGTATGCAGAGGAAATGCCAGCCACCCTGACTTCTCAGCTTTGTCACTACCCAGCTGGGCTTTTGCAGCACCAGGGCAAATCCTTTGTCTAGGAGTAAATATCTTCACAACAAACAAACATGAATTTTGTAATATCCCCACAAGACCTGCACTGTTCTGAACCTATAAATATTTTGACAGGAAGGACAAAAGAAGCAAGACCACAAAACACAGGAAGGATGACTGTGTATGCTTTTAAAGTAATCAGAGACATCCTGAGAATGGGGGAATTCGTCCACATAGTAACAGTGTCATCGTCACACCTCAGAATGACACCATCATTTTATAATGTCGCCTGATGTCAAGTCCATATTCAAACGTCTCAAGAGGATTCAAAACTGTCTCTTACAACTATTTCCTCCCAAACTAAAAGTTAATAAGTGTTTAAGTGTTGAATTTGGAGTTTGAGTTTCTTTATGCTTTTATAATCTAGAATCTTCCCCAGGTTTGTTTGCTGTTGTTGTTTGTTGACTTGCTTGGGAGTATCTTTTTGGCATTACTTTATTAGGTTTTAATTCTTGGCAAACGATATATAATTTCGAAATCATGGCTTCTTTTCCTGCAAAATAGCATACAGAAAACAAGATTTGTGGTAGGATGTATGGACTGAAGGTAGATGCATTTTGCTTTAAATGATGACTTCATGTTAATTTTCTCTTGGCATGTAGAATTCCTGCTTTTGTCATTTTCTTTTCTCTTACACCGAATTCTAAAAATATTTTTATTTTATTATTTATTTGCAAGCAGAGAGAACTAGAAAGAAGAGAGATAGAGAGACAGAGAGAATGGGAGCTTGAGCCACTGTAAACAAACTCCAGATGCATATGCAACTGTGTATCTGGCTTTACATGGGTATTGCAGAGTCGAACCCTGGTCTTTAGACTTTGCAAGCAAGCTCCTTAACTACTGAGCCATTTCTTCAGCTCTTACACTGAAAATTTTATTTCTCAATAATTAAACACTTTTTTTCCTATGTTATAACTTAACGTAGCTTCAAAATTGTAATGCTGCCATTACGACTAATGTTAAGTGTACTGGTGATACTTGAAACTTTATAGTTTTTTTAATCAATTTTATAGGAAGTTGGGTTCATTTGTTTGTGTTTATATCCAGTTTTAGGATTTACCTTTTGAACTTTATGAGCATGTGAAGTATTTGCAAGTTTCAAAAGTCACAACTCTATGTATAACCCTAACCCTCTATATAATAAAGATGTCTCCCAAGACAGCTGACTCCCAATCCAATCTTCTCTATTCTATCCACATAAAATCCAATTTTCATTAATCTTCTGTTTATTCTCTCTGAATTCCTTTTTGCAAATATGACCATAACAACATACACTTGGTCTTATCCCATAGAAATTTAACTTATCTTACTCTTGAGTATGTGTGTCAGGATTGTTCTTAGTATTTCATTACTTATAATGTAGACGTTGGAATTTTTAAAAATATTATTTAGGTGCATCATCAGAGTATAGTAGGAGTCAGAAGGCTGAATCAAAGTGCAAATGCATAAGTAACTTCAAAATGACCGATTGTCCTTCTAAGAGGCTATGAGCAGTCTGAACATGACTCCCTCCTTCTTCCTGATGTCCTTCTACCCATGACAACACACCCTTGTTAACTTTCTAGTACCTTTCTGGCCACACTTCCTCTTCTCTTCCTGAGTTCCTCTTCCTCTGATCACAGTTAAGTCTGATTTCTTTTCACATGTGCCATTCTTGCTGAGTATTACTCATGGTCTGTCTCAGTGGACCCCAGTGCTCTGATAATTTCAGAATCAACATTTATAGTCCAACAGCAATCTGGAGTATCAGAATGATGTGTCTGTATGCCTAGTCACCATTCCATCCTTAGAAGACTTTAGGTATTGAAACCATGTGTAACGAAGAATTCACCTTACTAGCTGAACTGCCCCTTGGATGGCACTGCGATCCAAATAGTCATCACAGATCCAACCTGTTGGCCATCATCATTTCTCGTTTCCACTAAGCAGCCAGTGTTGCCCGCTGTACCCTTGTGCAGTGGGTCCTCCACCCCCAACACACTAGTACCACCTATCCTCTCTCAGAATCTCCTTACTTACCCAAGGACACTGCAAGGTCTAGTCTGTCCTCTGTCTCAAGCCAAGTTCTTCACATCTCCACACACCTGCTGCAGTGAGGCTTTCAAGAATTTAGGACAATTCTAAAGATCTATACTGCTCAGAGTGAAGTAGCAAACTTAGTGTGTACAGTCACTATGGAATATCTAATCAATAAAACTGATCTCGATTTCAAACATGCTCTTGTGTTTGTGAAAGGAAGCTTAAGTGGCCACTTAAAAACAAAAGTGGGATTGAGAGACTTCTTTCTGAAATAAACCTTTTCTCAGTCAGCATTGTTACAGACAAAACATGTTTCTGCTTATTTGAGTCAAGAACCAGTATCATGCCAGTATAACTAGCTTCTTGTACAGTAAATATTTCCTAACAAGAAAAAGAAAAATAAATCTCAGGAATGAATTTAATCAAGGCCAAGGAGAAAAAAAGTTTTCTAGTTGTGTAAGATTGTGATTGGTGACTCAAGCTACCAAAACATTATTGACCCTAACTCAGTTAAGGAAGATGGATAGAGCAAGACAGTGAAAGAGATAAATGGTCACCTTCAGTTTTTGCTAATATCTATTATGTGTGTTTAAAGGTAAGAATTACAGTGAGATAAACACTCCTTAGCAGAATTGGGATTATTTGCCTAGACCATGAAACCGTATAGGCTTGTGTTCTCTATTCTTTTGAGAATAAAAAGACAAATGGAAGATTTTAAAATGGAAATTCATATAAGAAATCATGTGTAAAGTGATTCAGAACAGGCTAGGGATGCACCTCAGTTGGAAGAGCACTTGCCTACCACCACTTAAACTGGACATGGTGGTGTACATCTGAAATATCTGCACTTGGGAGGCAGAGGCAATAGGATCAGAAACTCAAGGCCATCCTCTGCCTTATTTAGGGAGCTCCAGGGCACCTTGGGCTAGAGATTCTATCTAAAATTTTTTAAAATAAATTATATCTTTATTATCCATATTTAGATACAGTGAATGAGCAAATAATGTGTCAATGTCCCCAATTCCCCGATTTCCCTCTTCCCTGTCCCCAATCTGCTGAGTATCCTCCTCAGTGGACAAACTGGATGAGTCCATGGGGTAGGGGGTTATGGATAGCCTAGGTGCCAACCCAGTTACACCCCCCCCTTTGTATGTTGTTACTGAGGGGGGCAATGTCTCTGGGAGTTCTCCCCCATCATGGCTCTTACAATCTTTCCACCCCCTCTTTCACTCAGTTCCCTGAGTAATGGTGGGTGAGTATTAAGGATACTTTATTGGAGAGGTCTTAGGAGCCTATGTACTTCTTTAGGTTGTGTTGAAGATCGTTGGTGTCTGTCTGGTTTATCTTGGGTTGACTGATTGGCTTTGGATATAGGTCTCTTGCTTATCCCACCACTCTCTGTGGGGTTCCATGTGTATCCTCCATGGTAGGTCTGGGGTGGCTCATCTATTGCCAGGATGTCATCTATCAGCCTGTGGCTTATTGGTAAGGTTGGAAAGACCACAGCTCTCTCACTGCCTTCTGAAAAATACAAACAGAAGTTCCATCAGAGAGTGAGATCAGTATAGGTTAACTGAGATACACATATCTGAATTGGTTAGATTCTATTGTGAGTAGCCTCTTTGTGAATCACTTGTAAAGTGAATTTCTCTTTGGGGGCCCAATGTATTTCACCCTGAGTCCCCAATTCCAGTCAAGGTCTCCTTGTCACTGAGTGGATTACTTGGCCAAATTAAAAGCTATTGATTGCCTCCCCCAGGCTTTGGCTCCTCCATTGCACAAGTGTTTGAATCTTGGTTCCCTGTCTCTCCCAGTAGGAAGGGCGTTCAACCTACTCACGGCAGCAGACTGCATTTTTATATCAATGGTCTCTGTTTACTCCAACTATCATTGACCAGTTCCCCCTGGCAGCTTATGCAGTGCCATCCAGCACTGCACTACCATCTGGAGGCTGATTACCATTCTGGACCTTGCAGGGACTCTAGGTGCTGATAGATGGCTTTCTGTGGTTTCTTCAGCAACAGGATCTTTCCTCAGGTCTGGGGCAGGTATTCAAGAGCTTTGACAGAATACTATCTTCTTTTGAGGACCACATGGGTCACTTTGGTCAACAGCTCAGTGAGGAAAGGAGCCAGTGACTGGGACCAGGAGTTACAGGACTGACCAATTTTTCATGGGCTTAGACTCTCTCCCCTTCTATTAAAGCTTTATGGGTTTGTTACTTTTTAAAGTTGATTATTACCAAATTAGACCAGAGGTATATATTTTCTAAATTGAAGTAAAAAACAATATAAATAAAATTATTCTATCACAATTGTGAAATAAAATAACAAACAGATTTGCTGCTAATTGTTTTTATAAAAATGAATTTTAAAAAATCAAAAAAATTCTTTACAAAAAGCAAGAAGTTATGAACCAATTTTTATGCTAATTAATATTCAATAACTAATCTCTAATATTAATGACCAATAAGAATCTTAAAAAGAATTCTCTGTAGTACACATAGACCATAATTTGGCATTTCTGCCTTTTCTAGGTATTTAAAATAATTTTAAAAATTTATAGATTCCCACCACAAAATTGATTTAATGATATCCCATCACCTCCGTAAAGCCAACCTAAATCCACCAGCAAAGGGAAACAGAGCCATTTCTTAGGACTCCTTGGATGTAAATCAAAAAAAAACTAAATCGAACAGTTACTCCAGATAAGGAAAAACATTTTTTAAAAAAAGACAATGTTGTATCATTTACTTTCTCATTGATGGGACAAAAAAAAATGCTCAACCCAAAGCAGCTGTGGAAGGAGAGGGTTTGTTCCAGCTTACAGTACCAGAGGCTCTATGGTGGGAGAGCATGGCAGGAGAGGAAACTGGCATCCCATCCTCACATCAGCAAGGAGGAAGCTGAGAGGAATGAATGTTTCATGTTCAGCTAGTTCTTCCTGTTATATGCAGTTTAGGACCCAGCTCATGGCATGGTGTCACCCATGGGTAAGGTATGTCCTCAACTACCCTAATCTAGAAAAATCCCTCACAGACATGAGATTTGTTTCCATCATCATTCTAAATCAAGTTGACAAGCAGAGATTAACCATCACGGATATGCATGTCTTCAAATTATGAGTCAATCCTCTTCTGCTGAGATTTTATAGGAAAATAACTAGCAGGTTGGTTCTAAGAAAACGGTGTCATACAGGGCCACCACCTAGGAGGAACCTATTTATGATCAGTCTCGGTTACTTGAACCACAAACCCAGGCTTGCTTATATGAAAGGACCACAAAAAATGCGGCCTTCGGTTTTTCTTTCTTCAGAACTGTAATCCACACTATTCCAAACAAATCCTCTGGAGATACATCTATGTCACATTGATCAAGTCAGAAGATCAAGAGAATGACCAGCAATCCCAGCTTGTCCAGCCTTTTGTAGGTGACAGTTAAGTCCACATACACTGTCTGTAGTCCCTACATTCTAAAATTTAGGTGAGGATAAAACCAGTTATCTGGGTGGCTGGGGTTTTGTTCTCATTTCTTCCTATGGAGGAAAAAATGAATCTTCCTTGATTTTTCTATTAAAAAGTAGCATACCATTTCAAAAATTAATTTGATTTTTAAAAAAAGAATGTTCAATTTTTAAGCATTTCTAAAACTTACTAAGATGTGGGTCCTGCTGTAAGAGATCATGGGATTCAAAGTCATTCCCGGCGTCCTGCTAACAAACACTAGGATAATTGGAAATTGTGAATACCCTGTACCTGCAAACTTAATATGGAATCAGTAAATCCTATAGACTTTATAAAGCCTAATGACTACAAAGGAAGGAAAATGAATGTAATGCTGAAATGGTCAATGCCCTGTCATAGTTTACTCTAAGATGTATAAAAGTACTCCCTAGGGAGTTGTCCCCCCCCCCCAGTACCTCACCAGACCCTCCAGCTTGCAGGAAATCTCTGAGGGCCTTGTCTCAGCTGGCTTCCCTCACCGGAGTGAAAACAGTGGCATTCTTTATCCTCAGCTCTCTGGGGCCTGGAGGCCACATACAGAATTTGAATTAATATCTGTGTTTATATACGTTAAGGTGAAAAATGGAATTTTGAGTGTTTTATAAGTGCTGTTTATTTAGCTAAGCTGAAGTTCCCGATTATTTGTCAATCATTTAAATCTGAGTAAATTTTACCACTTGTAACATTTAAAGCATTATTTCTCATTCTTTTTCATACTCCTCAATCACTCCAGAGTAGTAAACTTTGCTACCTTAAAATGTGTTTTGATGCTCCTTAACCACGCTTGAAAACAGCTTCCATTTGACTTCCATACAGTCTGGTTATGAGCCTTTGCAGAGCCTGTGATTCAGAGAAGAGAACTAGAATGACACATCACTGATGCCAGGTCCTGAGGCTGGTCCTTCACCTGGGGGCCTGATGAGTCATAAAAGGCCTAAGTAGAACAGGAGCAAGCTGGGAAGAAGTGGTGCAGTGGACGTGTTCTGGGAGGAGGGTCACGAGACCCTAGTGGGATGGTATTGCAATCAAAATACTATGTATGTTTTATATATATATATATATATATGTATGTTATTTATATATGTATGTTATTTATATATGTATGTTTATATATATATGTGTGTGTTGTATATATATATATATATATGTTGTGTATATATATATATCATATATGTGATAATTTTTTAAAAACAAATAATCGTAAGTATGTTTGTGAGCTTTATTTTATAGATGAGGGGGCTCAGAGAGGTGGTGACTTACCCAGGGCCACCCAGGCAGGGAGCAGGCAAAGAGAGAGTCACCCCTCTTACCAAGCGATGTCCACATCTTCCTCAAAAGCTTACTGTATGAAAGTAAGAACTTTATGGTTTTGATCATTATTGGCTTAGCTTATTGTATAAGTCCCCCATCCTCCCATTCCTCCCCCCACCACATAGTCTCAGAATTCACCTGTCAGGTTTGCTTAGAGTTTAATCTTAACCTGGTTGGGAACCACATATGAGGCAATTGCCCCTGAACTTCAGAACTAGTGAAAACACATGCTCTCAGAGCAAACTTCAAATGTACACTTTACTGATGGAAATGCATCATGACGCCATAAATAATAGATAAATGAATGGTCTCTCCCTATTCATACTCAGCAGTGTAAAATATGCATTCCATGTTAGAAAGAGTCTGAAAGTTATTCAACTATTGATAAAACACAACTGCTTTCATTGTTCTGATGTCAATGTTTATTTCCATCTCTAATTTCTACTATCCCACGGTGTCCCCTCTCACCTCTACAGAAGATCACCTGAGGTTTGCTGATCTGTTCTAAGTTCTTTTCCACCAGGTGTCTGGCTGATGTTTTAAATTTAGCAAACGCTGAACTGAGCTCATCAACTCACCTCTACCCTCAGCAGCTCTGCCAGCCTCTTTCCCAGGTCAGATGCTGTGTCTCCAGGAGGCCCACCCAAAAACTCTATTTGTGCCAATCCCTTTGCAATGTTCAATCACTCTCATCCTTAGAATCACAGAATTTAAGCACATTTAATCATGAAAAATAAAAACAAAAACTAGAAAGAAGGAACCAGCAGCCCAGAGCCTCAGATACAAGTGAAGACTTTCCAGAAACAGCTAAGATGACGTCACCACTGCCGCTAAATTCCGATTTTGCTCTTTTGCCTCTAACTAAATTTGCAACATGCTAAGCATATCTGACTGCTGCATGACTTGAGGTTATTTATGTGAGAGAAAGAATTCATTGTTTCCTCCACTTTATCTCGGTTCCTCCATTTCAGCTAGCGTATTACCTTGTTCAGAATAGACACGAAGATACCACTGCAGAACAGAATGAGACGAACATCTCGTTTGCAAAGTCTTTGAATTAAAACTAAAGCAAATGAGTTGATCTAGACCCTTCCTGTAACCAATATGGTTTTTAATTGGTTCAAGTTTCCCATCTCGGTTCATAAGGGTTTGAAAACTGAATGAGGGTCCCAAACCTGCTGGTAGACAAGGAAGGAGGCCAGTGCCACTGCAGATATTCCTGTGACTACTTGAGACTCCAACTGCAGCTAATGTTAACTGCTATTGAGCCATCCCTGAGGCCCTCACATGCTTCGGAGTAGAGAGTAAGAAATAAATAATCAGACACTTGAGTTTTACCTTGTGACTCTAAAAAGTACCTGGGTACATTTCTTTTTCTCTTTTAGACCCAGAGGTGTGCAAAGACAGTCACACATGCTCTGCTCTCCCACCCTCATACACACCCACACCTGGCACACAGCACGCCCTCATACACACCCATGCCAATCACACAACACACCTTCATACACACCCACACCTGTCACACACACACCCTCATACACACCCACACCTGCCACACAGCACGCCCTCATACACACCCACACCTGTCACACACACACCCTCATACACACGCACCATTCACTTGCACCTCAATTGTGCACCACCAGAGTTACTGAGGGAAATTCTCTGATAGTGACAATGGTTATTGTTATCACTATTGTCATTATTTAAAGCTCACATTGGCACCTGGCCTTTTCTGCAATGGAGTTATAAACAATGAATACAGAATTGTTTTTGAAAGTCAAGAGATCAAGCTCATAGCTTTATCTGACTCCTAAAAACCCTGCTTTTAGATGGCTCTCAGGAAAGGACAGAAAGGAATTGGTTGCCCTCTCAGGGACAGGGACATGCCTACACTATATATATCCGTACAAGGTCTTCTCAGCCGTCTGTCACAGAAACAGACTGACATCACCAATATTTTACCTAAAACTGGATTTCTAGACAAAGAAACTGAGGCCTGACAGAGAATGAGGTATCAGCTCGGTGAGGCAGCATCCTGAGCACTCGTAATTCACTTCGCCCCTGGCTTCCTGCACCCCTCATCCGTTTTCTTCCCAGGGTTTCGGGGCATTGCTGCTTCCATTTGCAAGGACTTGGTTGGAGGTAGGCACCATAGGTTTGATTGATACAGCAATTTGCATCTCAAGGCATCGCTCGATAAATACAGTGCAATGAAAGGCTACTCTCTCACTAGCCAATTTCACCCTCTGGGCTGACTTTAGAAGCTCATTGATGTCACTTCCTTCCTCAGTCAGCAAGTGCATTTTCTTTAATTCTCAGGACCAGCTGTCCATGCTGTCAACAGAAAGTTATTAAAATTCTTTTAAAGTGAATAAAAATAGCCTAAAAGCAAATGTACTTGGAAACAGGAAAGAATCAGTATGCAAAGTCCACAAACCTCTGAGCAAAATAATGTTGATCCAACCAGAGATTTCAAACATTGTATATTCAAGACGCTAGAACAAAATAATTAAAGATGCTAAACCACGTGCTCCTTAATCTTTTATTAGCAAAGGCTTAGGCAGTTAAAATGTATCTCCTTTAAATTCCATTGCTCTTTTTCAAATATGATTTGAATAAATTGGGGAATGAATTAGGTTTTCCTTAAGTGGGATTCCCTCCTGTTTTTCTTTCATGCACCAAAGAACATTTAAATATCCACCAGGCTGAGCCGATCCATATGATAGACAAGACAGGCTGTCGAAGATGACGCAGTGGATCAGCATGAAGAGCTGGGTTCCAATCCTCAGAGCCCATGTAAGGTCACATGACACAATCCAGCATTCCTCTAACTAGATGAGAAGCACAGGCGGAGAATCCCAGCAGCTCACTGGCCAGCGGCCTGAGGAACAATGGGAGGCCCTGACTCAAGCAAGGTGGAAAGCAAGGACTGACACCCAGAGGTTGTCACCTGATGCCCATGTGCCCACACTCATACACACAAATGTCCACCTACATGCATGTAATCAGGCTTCTGTAGAAAAACAGAAGCAGTGCATTTATTGGATTAGTTTACAGGATACTAACTGTCTCTAGAACTGAGCCCTGAGGAACTCAGTAGCTGTTCAGTTCACAAGGCTGGATGCCTCAGCAGTCCCAGTCTGGCACTGAAGGCCTGGAGAGCCGCTGGGCTTTTCAGTTCTCATTGGAAGGTTGATGAAACTCGGGTTCTAGGTTCACGAAGGATGGCTGAATTAGGACAGATACGTGCACGGTGAGTAGCAGGGCAGCTAGGTAAAAGAGGGACTGGGTTCTCCCAGAACCTGTGCTCACTCTGGACAAAGGACTTATTTCCTCAGTTAATCCTTCCTGGAAACACCCTCACAGACTCATTCAAGAGGTGTGTCTGTGATTCCTAATCTGATCGAGTTAACCACAGAACTTCACCATCACACACACTCACACACACACACACACACACACACACACACACACACACACACAAAGATGTTTTAGAAGCATGACCATTAAAAGACATCAGAACCATGGAGGCCACAAAATACTATTAAAATAATACATTTTAAATTAACAGAATTTCAATAGCTCAAAGGATCAATAATTCGTCTCATTTCTCCTTTTTAAATTTTTTTGCTAATGTTTAATTGACACCTTACATACATACCCACAATGTACGTCTCCTGCTGTCCCCTCTTCCGCCCCTCCAATGAGACCTGCTTCCTTAGAATTAATCCCTTTTCTATTCTGATATCACCATTATGGGGATTCTTGCCACTGTCACTGTGAGGTTATAAATGCAATGGCACTCCTCCTTTTCCTTTGGCTCTTACATTCTTTCTACTATCTTCTTTCAAAATGGTCGCTGAGCCTTGGAAGGTACTTACCACACAGTTAAATAGCTGTAACTTTAGGAAATCCTGGCTTTTAAGTCCCCCAGAACCTCAGCTGCCTAACCTCAGTCACTGAACAGCTGTTCTGTTTATTTCCCTATCAGCTCTCGCCTTGCTCGTCAGCCCATCAGCAAGTAGGCTCCTACTTGTTGCCTGAGTTGCACATAACCAGGTGACCAAGTTCTCCAAAGCACAGACATGTTCCCCGCCACTAGTATCACTGTCACTTACCTCTTCCTTATTTGGAGAGATTCCCTGAATTCTGAACTCACCCCGACCTTCACCAAGGAAGCTTGCCCTCAGTCTGCACCCCAACAATCTGCTTGTGTGTTGGATTCCTGCCCACCACATGGACTCTCAGGTTATCACCACCCAAGGCTTTCTCTTTACATGAACTACACAATGCAATTAAAATGAAGCTTATATACTTAGTCTAGTTGTGCCATGAAACTGTATTTTAATAAATTGCAGTTTAATGAAAGAAAATGATGGGAATTTGGGGAAATTAAAACTAAAAGGATAATATATAATGTTGAAATCTTCAGAAAAATTAAAATCATGATTTCTTTTATCTCGAATTACTTCTTATTCTTTTAACTTCAATTACCAAAATCTGTAGGCTCTCATACAGAACTGTCATATTAAGTGGCTGTGTAAAATAGCATACAAAGAACCACGTCTGGTAGTGTTGATTTGTTTTGATTTTTTTGTGGAATTTTTGACACAGGGTTTCCCTATGTAGCCTGGGTCTTACTATGAAGCTGATCTTTTACCCAGAAGTAGAATTACAAGTGTGTGCCACCATGCCCAGCTTGGAAAAAAAAGTGAAATTTTTGGTCCCTGTTATAAAGATCCTTAAAAATGTTGAAAATTCATTTGAAACTGTATTTGCTACTTTTCTCATTGCTGTGACAAAATATCTTTAAAAAGGTGATTTAAAGAAAGAAAGGGTCTGAGGGAATTTAGTCATTATTGTAGGAAAGACATGGTGGCAGGAGCATGAGGCATCTGGTCACATTGTGTCCACAGTCAGGTATCCGAGAGAGACTAATGCTGATGCTCAGCTTTTTTTCTTCCTCCTGGTCCCCTGCCAGTGGGTGATGTCACACACATTCAGGGTTTGTCTTGTCAGTTAAATCTCCCTGGAAATATCTAAAATACACTCACGGACACATCCAAAGGCATGTTTCCTAGGAGATTCCAAATCAAATCAACTAGATAATTAAGATTAACACAAGCCCATCCCTTGTCAAGTTGACATTCAAACAGATTACATTTAAATCATAACCTTCTACCCCTGGTCTTCAGGCCCATGGTGATGGCATAATGCAAAATGTCTTTAGTCCAATTTCAAAGATTTAAGAGTCTCAGCACTGTTCAAAAGTCTGAAGTTTCTTCTGAGACTCAAGGCACTCTCCTAACTGAAAGCCCCTGTAAGAAATTAAAAAATCTACAAACTTCCAACATACAGTGGCACAGAATAAATATCCCCATTTAAAAGGGATAAATCGGGGCATAGCAAGGAATGATCTGGCCAAAGGCAAGGCCAAAACCTATGCAACTGTTTCCCACAACTGGAGCTCATGGTGCATCCTGTGGTTCCCAACAGCCTTAAGTCTTAGTTGTCAGCTTTGCTCCTGACAGCTAACACAAAAGGAGGTACCATTGCCATAGTATTTAGCATGGTTCAGAATTCATCAAAAGCCCACTAAATAATGTAACTCATTATGGACAATAAATATATATTTTTTAAAAAGTTAATGCTAAGCCCTAATAAAGGCCATCTATTAATGTTTTAACTATGAACCACTCTCTTCACAAGAGACCAAGAATGAGAAGCAACTATTTTCAACATTGGAGGCTAGTGCAAAGTTCTACCAACTGAAACTACTGCCAAATATTTCATAAATCTGTATTGAACACCTGAAGGGTGCCAATACTATTTTGGATCCTTGGGACATAAAAATAAGCAATAATGGCATGTTCCCTGGACTCAGGGAGTTCACATTATGGAATAGGAAGTAAAGTAAAGAAGTGAGCAGATACACAAGAAAAAGTTATGGCAGTACTGTTAAATCAATGGACTGAGATGAAGAACTTCCAAGAGGAAATGAAGTGAGTCCAGAAGAACTTGTAAGGTCTTAATATGCAACTTCAATAAGAAGTACAAAAGAGCCAGTGTGCAAAGTTAGAGATACAACACTGTGTAAAAAGACCAGAGGCCATGAGGACTAGTCAGAAACACGAGAACAAAGTTGTTGGCAGATACAAAGGGCGAAGGAAGGAGCAGCAAGATGTGGCTGGAGAAGTGGACCAGGAGAAAGGGTGTTAAAGAATATAATATATCATAAGAATATTAGAAAATCAACATAGAGAGGGGCTCCCTGGTGAGGGGTATGATGGCCCCTTAGGATATGTGAGAGCCAGAGGGAGACATGGAGACCAAGGTAGTGGCTATGGACAGAATGATATGAGTTGTAGACATGATTGAAGTTCTCTGTTCTGAAAGTCTAATACTTGAAATGTGCTAAAATCAGAAGCTTCTGAAAACTAGCAGGACGACTCAAGTGGAAACTTCCATATCATGCACAAAATTATTAAAACATATAGTTTGAGATCACGTTAGGCTATGTGTCTGGCATGCATATAAAACAAAAGTTCTATGTTTAGACTTGGGTCCCATCTCTACGGTACCTCATTATGCCTATGCAAATATTCTAAGATTGGGAAATCCAGGAATGCACAGGACCTCTGGTTCCAAGTATTTCAGCAGAGACTCACTGTCTCTACTGCCCATGGACTTCTCTGCCTTCCCCTCCCATGTTACCATTGGCTCATTGAGTCATTTACTGTTCGGTCTGTCTTTTCTTAAGTAATGGCTTCAGTTCTGGGTTTCCTTTCAGTGGAGACAAGCTTCTCATTCACTGAGTTATCAAATATGTCCTGTTTGGGATCATTAAATCTGTCTTCTTCTCCAAACTCTGGATTCCTTCATGAGATACCCTTTAATGACAAGAAAGAGCATGTGACACTCCAACATTCTACAATTAAAGGATATCAAATTTAGACATATATAGATTAGATATATAGATCTAGATAGAACTTGAGGCTTATTAGCCCGCATTTGCCAGTGTTGGTTGACTCACTCACCTGCTGTTCTCCACCTGCTGCAACAGAGGTGATGCCCAGCCTCCACGCTACCATCATGGAGTTTCTCTCAAGACTGTAAGCCAAAACAAATCCCAACCTCCCATCGCCTGCTTTTGGTTGGGTATTTTAGGAGCTATAATACCTCTCCTATCTTATTATTAATGAATAATGATAATAAAAATAAATAATAATGAAACATTTCTCAGAAGGTGTTGTCATTTGTCTCTTTTAAACTCTTCCCATTTGACCTTGACTTTAGGGAATTGGTCACAGAACCCCCCTCAGATACTAGTTACATTTTGATGCCCCTCAATAATTAGAGCAGTTACAAATGTCCATGTTGTGATTCACTTCCTGGTCCAGAAGGTTCATGATTGCTGTGAGTGTTCTGACCAAGAATGCAGCAGGATCTATTCTGTATTTGTCTTGGTTTGTATGATTTTCGATAAGAGTTCTTTCTGTTTTCTTTTTCAGTGACTACAGGGAAACTTGAAGAACATACCACCAATCAGGTATTTCCTCACTTGTTATAAACTACCATATAGAAATTTGTCTTAAATGTTAATAACTAGGCATTAGTAAGTGTATGAAACAGGTTGTGCTAGTTGTTAGTTCTAAGCCACATATAAGCCGTGGTTTTGAGAAAAAATAAATCACTCAATTGTGAATGGATATTGTGCACTTTGTCTAATCAAAACCCTATTCCATCCATCCACCCCATTCTACCCAAGAATGGGAAAGAGTAGACAAACAGGTTCTGTCACTCCAAATGTATGTGTCCCTCTGACCATATTATGACTTATTTGTTGGTACCATCACGGCATCAAGAGGACACTTTCATCAACTTTTTCCTAAACAAAGAGATTGACCCTTGTGATCTCGAGTATTCGTGTATCTAGCTGAAAGTCATTTGCTCGCAAGCAGCTAAGAACTGAGCCCCTAGAGTGGAAGAGTCCCCAAGGTAACGTTACATTCTCATTGTTTCTCTACCCACACATAGCTAGTTACTTCCTAAATGCTTCACAATTTTATATTAATATCTTTATTATTAATAATTATATACATTGTATGAGGGAATCTTGTGAGGGTGCCCCCATTTCCCTCCTCTCTGTCCCCTACCCACTGGGGTTCTTCCACAGTGCACATACTGGATCTGTCCATAGGTTAGGGGCTATGAACTACACCTGAGGTAGCCAGTTTTTTTTCTTCCCCCTTTGTGCATTGTTGCTGATGGGGGTGATGTCGCTGGATATTCTCCCCCACCATGGCTCTTACATTCTTTCTGCCCCCTCTTCTGCTCAGTTCCCTGAGTCATGGTGGGTGAGTTTTAAGTTTGTTTTATTGTTGAGATGGTAAGTGTCTCTGGACTTCTGCTTTGGGTTGTGTTGGGTATCATTGGTGTCTGTCTTCATTGACCTTTCATGGATTATCTGACTTGCTGTGGTGATTGGTCTCCTGTTTATCTCACCACTTTCTCATAGGTTTCATTTGGGCCCTGTGTGATAGGCCAAGGGTTGTTCATCTCCTGCCAGGATGTCCGCCATCATCCCATGTCTTGTTGGTGGAATTGGGTTGTCCCCGGCTCTCTTGCTGCCTTCTTGGGGTTAGGCTTTTTTCCATTCTATTCATGGGCCCTCGTATCAGGTGGTGCCCAAAGCTTCCTCGGGAGTTTACTGTATAAAAGTTAGGATTTTACAGTGTTGATTCATTATTAATTTAGTTTATTGTATGAGTCTCTCACCCTCCCATTCCTCCCCCCCCATTCTTTCCATCCCCTTTTACAGTCTCTCCCTTCACTGACAGGTTTCCTTAATGATCAGGCTTAACCTGGTTAGGAACCACATCTGAGGGAGACTATCACACTTTTGTGTACAGTATTCTCTCTCATTTGATGTCTCTTATCTCTCAAGGGACTTGTGACACATAAACACCCACAGGGTAAGCCAAGAAAGGACATCGCCAATAGCCATAGGGCCCAATACCACCAACACTCTGCAGGCCAGGTGAGCAGCAGGGTCTCCACATGCTGCCCACTCAGGAAACTCTAAAGAGGCAGACTGGCCTGTGGCAAAATATTGCTCACATTACACTCACAGATCCAATCTCCATGCCTTATTTTTCCACCTCTGCTATGAATTATAAGTCACCCTGGCAAAGGAGATGTGGCAAACTTACATTTATACTAGTGAAGGGTACATTTTTCTCCTTTGTTGTTATTCTTCTATTCATTACTATATTTTCTTATTTTTAACAAGTAAACTAATATATATTTAATACAGCTTTATCTTTAGTTGTAAAAACATTTTTAACTCTTTATTGTCCAAAATTAGATACATTGAATGAGTAAATATTGTGTTGGTATTCTTATTTCCATCCCTGTCCCCAATCCACTGGGTATCCTCCTCGGTGGGCACATTGGATAATCCATGTGGTAAGGGGTTATGGATAGCATAGCAGTCAGCCAGGTTCCCCTCCCGTTTATGTGTTGTAGTTGAGGGGTGCAATGTCTCTGGGTAATCTCTCCCACCATGGCTCTTACACTCTTTCCGCCCCCTCCTCTGCGCAGTTCCCTGAGTCATGGAGGGTGAGTTTTAAGTCTGTTTCATTGTTGTGAACCTAAAAGTCTCTGTGCTTCTACTTTAAATTGTGTTGGAAGTCGTTGGTGTCTGTCTCATTGACTTATCCTGGGTTGACTGATTGGCTGTGGTGATAGGTCTCTTTGTGAACATACAAAATAATGGGTTTTAGGGGGCTGAGAACATAGCTCAGCTCTTGCCTAGCATGAAGGAAGCCCTGGCTTTGAGCTCAGTATTGCAAAAACAAAGCACAGAAGCACTAAATTGTAATCCCAGCATTCAGAAAGTTCGAGCAACAGGATTGGAAATTTAAGGTTATCCTCAACCATATAGCAAGTAAAGACCAGCCTGGGGCTGAATAAAAAAATAGGGGCTGGAGAGATTGCTCAGTGGTTAAGGTGCTTGCCTGCAAAGCCTTTTATTTCCCCAGTTTAATTCCCCAGTACCCATGTAAAACCAGATGCACAAAATGGTACATGCATCTGGAATTTGTTTGCAGTGGTAGGAGGCCCTGACACACTCATTCTGTCTCCCCTCCATGCTTGCAAATAAATCAATAAAATATTTTTAAAAAATAAGATGAATTTCATCATGACACTTTCATACATGTCTATCATTCTGCTTTGCTCTCAGAGTCACCATTGCTTTTGTGTGTCCCCTCCCTCTCTTGTCCCCTGCTTATACACACATGCAGAGAGAGAGAGACAGAGAGACAGAGAGAGTCATGAGCATGATACATACACTTAAATCTCCTAAGTAGAGACCTGAAGGACTGAGGCAAGAAGACGGCAGGTACTCACATCCATGCTTATCTGGCTTTTTCGCATTTTCCAAGGCCAGTATTGACCTCCACAATGAGCTCCAATTCTAGTTCCCAGCATCAATCCCCTCAAATAAAGTTCTGGTTTCACTGGTATCTGTGCCAGAAACTCCATAATTCATCCAAGGAGACACAGTAAGAATTCATTAGATGCAGATACTTATGACAAAATCAGTAGGAACAGTCAGGTGCCCACCAGGTGACATATTTCTTTAGAATACAATTGTAAATGCTGGTGTGCAGGAGTAGCACACTTAGCGCTTGTGAATACTGTCATTTTGTAATAGCAAAACCAGCTTTTCAAATAGCTTATTTACCTTTGGCCCTGTTTTCTTTATCGTCATATATTGAGTTTCTTGAATATTCTCAAGAATCCTCTTAGGTTTAGGGAGGATGAGTAAACAGTTAAAAACTGTGAAGTTTATTACTGTCATTTTGTATATATAAGTTACAAGGGACTCTTAAAGGGGTCTGCTTTCCTCATTGGCTTTTTTAGTAAAAGCAGTTGGCCAAAACTTTAATTGAGATGGGTTCTTCTTACAGGCAAATTTTCATTTTCTGTATATTCTTTCTTTGTACATTTGGCTAAAGTAATAGAATGCGTCACCAAAGCAGAACACCAAATATTTACTCACCATCTTAAACATTGATTTGATGCTGGATAACATCACAATGGTTCCCAGTTTCAATAAGAGAATGAACTTTTTTGAACTTTGACATAAGGAAGGAATGTTTTAATATTTTATTTACATAGTCATTCTCAGAACAGATCTCTGCATTGTGCAATCTTTGTCTATCAGCTTATGTTTCTAATACTATAATGGAGCTCCTATTCATTCTTCTTCCACTGAGGGATGTGCTCACTTCTCAAAAACACGCCAGCAGTACAATTCAAAAGACACCTCTAATTTACCTAAGTTGCCATAAAACCTAAATCACTCCTTTTTTTCTTTTTTTTTTTTCTGTTTTGTTTTGAGCGAGTGCTCAGGTTGTCCTGGAACTCACTAAATAGCCTAGGCTACCTCAAGCTCATGGTGATCCCTCTGCCTCAGTCTCCCAAGTCCCCCTTTATCAAATAGCTCTACCACAAAAGGAGCTTGGTTCTAGAAAAACATTTTGAAAACTCACTTTGGATAATCAATATAGTATTCTTCATCAGACAGAAATGCAAAACAGAGCACTGTTGAGCATTAATCTTGCCCCTAAATCCTTCCCACTGGGCACTATGAATTGTGTAATTAAGGTGAAATTGAAAATTGAGTCTTTTCTTTCTTTCTCCCCTCACCCACAGTAGGCAATCTACCAACATGAGAGCTCAGGGCTGGAGAGAGAGGGCAGCTCCAGCCTGCTGGCTAATATCCAGTATGTTTCTAGCCCTCCTGGCTAGTTTACCACACCTGAGCTCTGAGAACAAACAGCTATTTGAGTCCTCTGGAGGGAACAATGGATTCTTTCCTGGGCGATTCACTAGGGAAATTAGGATGCTTTTTAAAAGTAACTTGTTAATGAGGCTTGTTTATGAGAACAGGGCAAAAATGAACAGTGAACGGCTTGGCAGCTATGTCCCAGAATGTCATGAATGCATGACCCATTTTTTTCAGCTGTCTTTTTGGTAATTCAAAGCTGCAATAATTTCCTATCTGGAAAATGTTACTTGTAGATACAAAACCTCCTCTAAGTTTTCTGAATCTTTTTGCTTTTTTACATTTGTGCAAATGCCTTAAAGTACTACTAAAAGTATTTTCAAAACCGAATTAAAATATTGTCATCATGAGAGTAAGAAAATTGAGTGTGGAAACCTTTCCATTTAACTATTGGAAACTGCGTTGTTATTAGTTGATAAATAAAACTGCTAGTAAATGAATACCTTCTGTTTATAGCTCTTCATGTAGTAGATAATTGAAGTCCCAAGTGAATTAAGACTAGGGATGGTGTATGAGAGACACTGTGTGTTATGGAAGATGTCCACTGTTGTTATCACCTTTCTAGTTGCTGCGCAGAAAGAACCCAAATAAAAGCGGCTTGTGGAGGAATGGATTTATTTGGCTTACGGACTCAAGGGGAAAATGATGGCGTGAGGAAATGGGTGGACATCACCTCCACCACAGCACTGCAAACAGCAGCAGGAAGGTGTGCCAAACACTGGCAAGGGGAAGCTGGCTTATAACCCCCATAAGCCCGCCCCCAACAACACAGCTTCATTGAGGTTGTAAACCCCAAACTGCCATCAGCTGAGGATCGATCTATCAGAACACATTCATTTGTTTGTGGGGGACACCTGGATCAAACCATGACATCCATATTGTAAGAACAGTCTCTTGAGGAAGGTTGGTCTTTGCTCAATGCATGCTGACAAAGCTGAACTGGTCAAACATCCCCAGAGCCTGCTGTAAGGGATCAGCACAAAGGAGCGGCTTACAGTAACAGAAAGGTAGTGTCTTGCAGACCTGGAGCTGCACATTCAAAACCAAGTTGGCATCAGGGACCACACTTCCTCTACATGATGGGAGTGAGGCATATATACTCCTTAAGACTCCCAACATTATGAATGCAGAAATGTGATTTCTTACTCTTATGGAGAGAATCAGCTACCTTTCTAGAATGTCTCCCCTTTCTCCATATCTTCCTCCTTTTCTTTCTCCTCTTCTCATCCTCCTTCTTTATCTCGGGTCTTAAAGTTCAATAAGCCTCAAGAGGCCACAGCAAGATGATCGGTGTGAGTTTGATGTCATGGGGCTATACATAGTATCATTACATAGGCAAGAAATCATGCTTGCTTTATCACTGTGACCACTCATAGACCTTACACATCACTAGGACCCAGCCAATTGCTGATCAAATATAAATTCTGCTATTTACTAATCTGTAATCCAAGTTGCCCAGGAAACAGTTGATTCCCTGTACATTGTGGTATTAAAAGCTGTGTGTGTCATTGATTCAGTAAGGCAGGTGCTGTCCTCAGTCCTTCACAGGTAAGGAATCTAAGCCTGAAACAGGGACAGGTCAAATGCACACATACGATCAGGGGAGGGAAAGAAAAGCTTATTCATGTCCACATTCCATATAGCCTGCGGGATGTTAAGCAGCAGCTTGCTTTGGTCAAGACTTGAGCACCTGATTTCTTTCTTGAAGGTGAACATGCCAGGGACATTCACTTCTGCCTTTCAGTATATCGGGCAGTTTGGAACTTCTAAATTTAAAGTGGGATTGCATTACCTTGCTCCACTCTTAGAAAAATGGCCATGCACTTAAGGAGACAACTTTGACTTAAAGACTCTCTTTCTGCACTCATGGCACTGCTGAAGATCCCATCCCCCGACTTCTCCTGAATGGGAAGCTGCCCGGTTTGTGAGTAATTTTAGAAATAATCAAAAATGAGACTGAATTGGATCAAAAAGTGATAGCACTCATGATGGTTAGAAAGAAAAATTTATAAAAAGTGTTTTAAAAGCATGAACACCAAGAAGAAAATAATACTTGGGATAAATACTGCAATTATCATTGGCAATCAGATATGCAAGTAAACACTCACAGCTCTCTGAGTGATCAACCAGTGATGGTGTTACCCACTTGATTCTTCACATCTCATTTATTTGTCATGACAATCTGATGAGCATCAGTTTTACCTGCTGAGCCATCTTCTTAGCCCTGGGACCAGGCTTTTATTCTCTACTTTATACAGATTGAAACTTAGTCTTGAAATTAGCCTGAGCAGTTTTACAGGTCCTGTCATGCCTAGCATTAAATAAATAATTATAATAAAAATAATAACAGTATTATTATTCAGTGTCCATTTAGCTTCCTTTAGAGAGGTACTATTGTTGACTGTATGCAAAATTATCTCATTTAAACCTTACAGCAGTAACTCTGTGAGGAAGGAATTCAAATTTAATGAAACTGAGTAGTCTATCCAAGATCTCACACTTGGTAACTGGCCACACCAAAAAGAAGTCCAGACATTCACATTTGGAGCTGAAGCTCTGCCTTCTCTTCTGCATTGGCAGAGCTCAAATCTGACTCCAGATGTATTTCATGAAATCCAGCACATTCCTCTACAAGTTGTTCTAGTAAACTGATCCCACTTACAGCCATCATCACCCCAATTTTGTCACCCAACACTGAAGTAGCTGGTTATGCCATCTTGGAATACTGATATAATATAGTATATCTTTTATTTTCAAAGAGTTTGACACCCAAGATGAGAATACACTTATTCTGGGGTCCCTGTTGAGCATTAAATTACTTTTTAATTAAATAAGTTAAAAAAAAATCATGTGAATCTGGTCAAAGAAAAAAGCTATTTATCACCTGAAAAGAGATTAAAAACTGGGGGGGGGGGGGAGTTGGCATTGGGATAATCTGCTGCCCACTGGCAGTTTTTCTCAGCAGAGCACAGAGAGAGAGATCATGAATATAAAGTAAAAATTGAAATAGAAAACTTTTATTTTTACCCACTAAAAAATGTTCTCTTGTGATTTTATTTTTTGAAAAATTATCTACCTTCTAAGACTATCTTAGAAATTCTTTAATTTTAGTAATAACATTGTCATTGTATCAATATTTATATGAGAAAATATAGGATACTGGAACTCTATAAAGTGCAGCATATACAAAAAAAGAATAAAAATGCTTAAGTCCCAATTAATGTTGTCTTCTGATAGGCAGTGAACTCTAGCCCATGAGTCATATTCTAACCATTTGGTTTCTCTTCCTTTTATAAGTATTTTTGAGTTTTGTTATGATCAACTCCCTCTCTACTTGCTAGAATCTGTCCTGAAAGATGAGAAGAGTAACTGATTTTTTTGTTCAACTTGGGTAAACTTTACTAACAAAATGATCAGTGTCATTGTTTGCAAAGTGATGCCACCTCCATTGCCAAGACCTACCAGGCAGGGAGCAGAATGCACAGGAGACCCTCCACCTTCACGGACTCAAGCACAGCCATCTAGTAGAATGTCCGACATCACATCTTGGGTTAGAGCCAGTGTGTCAACATACATAAATATTGGAACTACTGTTTGGGTTTTTTAAATTTATATATTGTGTGTGCATATATATATATATATATATATATATATATATATATATATATATATATATATATATATATAAACACATGAAGATCACAGTTGGAGTTGTCCTAACTTCCACCTTGTTAAAGGCAAGGTTTCTCTTTGTTCCCTCTCCATTCACAAACTTCTGAAATTCTCCTGTCTCTGCCTCTCTTCTCACTACAGACACACTAGGATTACAGAAATTCAACACACTTTTGGCTTTTACATGGGATCTGGGGATCTGAACTTGGTCACTCAGGGTTATATAGCAAATGCTATAGAAATGTGGTGTGGTGTATGCAGTGTGTGACATATGCACATGTGCAGGCAGATTGCATGCCCTGTGAGCATAGGGACAGAAGCCAGAAGAGAACTCAAGGTGTTATAGTCAGCTCTTCATTGCTGGGACTAACATCCAATCAGACAGATTATGGAGGAAGGTAGTTATTTTAGGTTTACAAAATCCAAGGGAACACCACCAGTGGCAGAAGAAGCTGGCTCAGGTCAGCATGCATCACAGCGGAGACACCACCAACAGCCAGCAAGCACAAACCACCAGAGTTCCAACTGCTCTCTCCATACCTCATAGGGTTGGGCTGAAGATCCACCCCCAAACACACCTTAGGGCTGGACTCCAGGATCTGCCCCCGCTGACATGCTCCTTGTACCAGGGATCTGCTCACACTGCAAGTTGAGTCTGAGTCATACATTCAAAGTACTACACCAGGCGTCCTCTGATCCCTCACCTCCATATTTCTTTGAGACAGGCTCATTCACTCAACTCAGGGCTGCTGTCAGGGAGCTCCAATGATTCTCTGCCCCCTACCACAGATTGGGATTATAAGCATGTGTGGCCATGGCCAGCTTTATATATGGGTTCTGCCAAGTCAAATTTGGCCAGAGGAGCCCTTGTGCATAAGCTGCAAGCTTTCTTAACCACTGAGTAATCTCCCCAGCCTCAGACTTCTATCAAGTAAAAACGTGCCCTCTTCTGAAATGGTATGAAATAGAAGCTTGAGAAGTCATCGTTTGGGATAAAAGCTGCTTGTTGACATAAGGAGGTTGTTTTCAGAAGCAGTGAGCAACAATCTGAGGCCAGTTCTTAGAATCCTTGCTATCTATCTGGTCATGGTCCCCCAGGACAGATCCTCTCCTATTCAGTACCTAGTCATGGACTTCCCTGACATGTGAGGGCTTTGTGGAAAACTACACTTTGCTGAGAAAATGTCCCTGGAAGGTCATCGGAATGTCAGGTAAAGGATGATACCCTGGAAAGTTTTCTAAATTTTTTCTCACTGGGAAGAGAAAGTGACCACAATTCTCCCTTTTATTGTGCATAAAGTAAAGCTAATTTTATGTAGGCTTTATTTTGCAAAGTAACATTTATCAAAAAACCAAATGTCTGGGAAGGGCAGGAAATATAAATAGTGAAAATTCAGAGTACCAATAAGTATCTGAAGAAAGCAGTCTTGTCTTTATTAGCCTTAATGTGGAAAAGCATTATTATCCGCCGAGGTGTTGTATTACATTCTGTGGTCAATCATCAAACAAAAATGCAACAAACAAGATTCTTCACTATTTCATCACGAGACAGTTTCCTCAAAGCATACTAAAGGAGAATATTTTCATCGTATGATTACTGGATAATTCAATTAGGCCAATGTTCTGTGAATATGGAATAATGTAATTTACTATGTTGAATGATTAGCCAATCAGATTTCTCCCATTTTCCAAGGCAATGGATTAACAAAAATGCGACCATAAACAAAGTAGATTTTATTAGCCATAATCTACTTTGTAAACAAATGAAATTAATTATTTGCCTGACCTAAAGCTTTAAAAATGAAAGGCCAAAATTGAACACATGCTTCCCATTTTGATTTTGTTACGAAGATGGCACTTAATATAAAAGTTACAATTTAACTTCCCCTCAAGTATTCCATACTTGAGACTAAATGACTCTTAGAAATATGTTCATCAACAGATGGGAGCCACTTATGGCCTCATAAACTCTGAAGCAAGTGAAATTATCTCAGCCAAATACAAAGAGATTACAATGCAGCCTCATCTGGTTAGCTCAGAGATGATAAATGCATTGCATATTGGTTTAATGATGCAATGAATATTGACAGATAATCACCCGTCTTCATCCGAGGGAGACACTGAAGAGACAAATGTCAGTGACGTGTGCTTTCCATCAATCATTAAGCAATTTCTGTATGTGCCCCGAGTTTAGAGCTGTGTTGTGGAGGGTGAGGAGGAAAATAGAAGCACTTGGCCTGTCTGAAGGACATTCCTGCCTTGACAGACAAGTCTCACGAGCTGGACACATGGCACATAAGAAGCAGACCATGCTATCACTTACTTCTGTATTTCCTAGACGGGACACTTTGATAGTGAGGTGAAAAGCACAGTGTTCAGAGAAGAATCATGGAGGGCTTTGAAAACCAGTCATTCAGCTCTGAGGCAGGGAGAAATGTCATAAGTAGCACTGAAAATTTTCCAATTTGAAAATAACCTCAGTATTGATAGGACTCTCCTCAAAATTATATCCTTTGATTTCCTTTTTGTTTCAACCTCATCAGAGGTATACATTGCCAATCCCTCTCCAGGCTAACCTGACTTCTTCCTTCTTCCACTCTGGCTACCTACCGCAAGTCCATTTGACATTTGGCCAGCCACAGAATGAGCTTTATAAATTGTAAATTGCATTATGCGTGTCCTCCATCTAAAACCTCTAATGGCTTCCATTGCACCTCTCTCTGTTAAACAACATCATCTTGTTGCTGGGTGTGGCAGAGCACACCTCTCATCTCAGCAATGGGCTGAAAGAGACAGGGCGGGGGGGGGGGAGATTCCTGGGGTTAGCTACTCTAGCTAATCAGTGATGGACAGGTTTAGTGAGAGACCTTATCTCAATAAATTAGGTGGAAAAAGAGTGAGGAAGACACCCAATGTGGACCTTGGCCTCCATATACACACACTACCATCACCTCCACCCCCAACTCACAAATATAGAGTTTATAATGGCCTAATATTCGTGCAGGATGTGCTCCTGCCCTCCTCTTTGATTTTATATATTTCACGAGGCCATCCCACTGATGCACCAACCACCATGGCCTTCCCTCCGCCCTCCCACCTATTCAGGTTCTTTCCTGTGCAAGGCCTGTACACACCTGCTACTGTCCAAGCCCAAAATTCTCTGCTCACAGATCTTGTGTTACTTGTTAGCTCAACTGGCTCCTCCACAGATAAGCTTCCTTGGACATCTGTTCAACATAGCCGCCCAGCTCTCCCTCTGACACACGTGATGGCCTCACTCCTTTTCCGTGCTTGCATCCCCCTGTCACCATCTAATGCTCCTATTCATCCCCTCATTAACTTGGTTTTCAATGGCCTTCACCCACATAAACATATGAACCCTGAGAACAGCAGCCCTTTCAGAGTTTTCACCCCTCTAGCATCAACAACAGAATAGTGCACATATTTTAAGGTGTTCAACAAATACTTTGTGGATGTGTATGTTGCTGAATTAATGCTACTGGACCATGGCCTGTACATGGGAAGGAAAGGCCTCTTAGGGAAATACTGATGGTGGGTTAACCATTTTAGGAGGAAAACGAATAAAATCTGGAATCTTAATATAAGCAGGAAATGAGTCAACAGACAAAGGATGAGCATGAGGTCCTTGGGTTTATTGTGGGAAGATTGTGTGTGTGTGTGTGTGTGTGTGTGTGTGTGTGTGTGTGTGTGTGTTTTGTGGTACAACACACTTTATGATTATGAACCACGTGGTAAGCATTATGCTTTTTTTTCCATTTATTTTGTAACAACCTCTTGAGATAAGCATCACTTCCTACTTTCAAAATGCCAAGGATGTGGTAGGCCTATATTCTCAGTCCTGGGGAGGAAGAGACAATAAGATCCCCTGGACTTGTTGGCTAGCTAGTCTACCTGAATCGGTAAGTCTCAGAGTCAGTGAGAGAGCCTGTCTCAAAACAATAATGGTGCAAGAACA
Organism: Zapus hudsonius; assembly: GCA_004024765.1. Lineage (NCBI taxonomy): Eukaryota > Metazoa > Chordata > Mammalia > Rodentia > Dipodidae > Zapus > Zapus hudsonius. Next base: position 31,874 of record PVHP010001757.1, on the reverse strand, counting down.
ATTGAGGAAGACACAACATGTACTTCTGGCTTCCAAAATACACACACATTCTCACACATATGAACTTGCATATACACACATGAAAAGAACATCCATAAGGTACAAGCACTCTAGTCTCTGGGAGTTTATCAGAGGTTGAAATGCTTGCCTCCTTCAATCCTCAGTTAAGTGCACACCCCACAAGTGTGCATATTACTATATATATATATATATATATATATATATATATATATATATATGTTCTCCCAAATTGCTGAAATGTAAAATATAAAATAAACATTCTTGAAAAGTCCAACATGGATGAACTCTATAACCACCATGTCCAAGGGCAATGTGGATCCATAAGAGAAGACACAGATGCCATGAAGTTGAGGAGTTGCTTTGTTCTGAGGCTGGCACTAAAGCAGACCAGATGTCCAGAACCATCTACTTGGGGAAGGAGCTAAAATTTAAGCAGGGCCACGGTACATCATACTTTTCTAGGAACAATAGCCTCACAACTTAGACATAACAAAGCATCTGGGATTTTTATTAGAGCACTGATTAGTGGTACCCAACTGTTGGGTTATGTTGTGGTCAGCCACATGCATCTGGGATGAATCTCCAAACCAGGCACAGTTTGGGGGGGGGGAGAGTATTTATTGAAATAACATCCAGGGGAAGTTTCAAAAATGAAGGAAAAGGTTGGCTCCCTTTTCACAGATCCAAGCAAAGAGACAGAGGCTCACCACCTCCAAAGCAAGCAAGCACACTGTAACTCACACACAGTAGGACTGCCAGACTTGAGCTCCAGTGCTCTTTGCATAAGTATCCCTAGAATTTTGCATCCAATTTAGAAATACCTTAGGGCCAGACCCCAGGAGGCCAGGCCAAAGTGACACCTCCTCCAGCCAGAAGGCTGGAGACAACTCACAATCTTTAATAAACCTTTGGTTCTGTTGGGGGACATCTAGTCAAACTACAACACGTTACTTCTGAGATGTGCAAAAATGCCTATTTACTCCAGAGAGGGAGGAAGAAACAAAGGGGTTCAGGTTCAGCTTGGTGAACTGATGAGCGTATTGTGGTGACTTGAACAGCTTGATCACTACTAAGTTCACCTCAGCACAGGCAGCACAGTGATTCCCCATGAAACTTGCAGGCAGCCACATGTCAGAGAGGGCCTACCACTAACACTCTGGAGTTTTCTTTTTTTATTGTCCATAATGAGTTACATTATTTAGTGGGCAAACAGTGAGTTGTTATCCCCAATTCCCCAATGCTCCCCCTCCCCCATCCCCAGTCATCTGGAAAACCTCCTCCATGGGCCATCTGGATCAGTCCTTGTGGTAAGGGACCATGGATAGCCTAGTATTCAGCCCGGTTCTCCTGGCCATGCCTCTGGATAATCTCCCCCCACCATGGCTCTCACAATCTTTCTGCCTCCTCTTCTGCATAGTTCCCTGAGTCATGGTGGATGAGTATTAAGGCTGCTTTAATGTTGTGAGCTTAGGGGTCTTTGTGTCGAAAATCGTTGGTTTCTGTCTCACTGGCTTATCCTGTGTTGATTGAATGTCTGTGGCTGTGGTTGTGGGTCCCTTGTTCATCCTGTCATTCTCTTCGGGGTTCCATATGAATACTCCACTATATGACTGTGGTGGCTCCTCTCTTGCCAGGATCTCAACTATCAGCCTACAGTAGGTTGGTAGGGTTAGATGGGCCCCAGCTCTCTCACTGCATCTTGAAAAATACAAACATAATCTGCATCAGAGAGTGAGATCAGTGTAGGTTAACAAATATACACAATTCTGGATTACCTAGATTCTATTTTTAGTAACCTCCCTGTCAATTGCTCCCATAGTGCATCTTGTCTTGGGAGCCCAAGAGTAAGGGATCCGGTGCCTAATGCCCTGAATCCCAAGTTCCAGACAAGGGCTCCCCCTCACTAAAAGGAAAATTTGGCCAAATTTGAAAGCAGTTGATTGTCTCCCCCAGACCCAGGCTTCCCCATTATACAAGTGCTCTTTCTTGGTTCGCTGTTCTCTCCCAGTAGGAAGTATGGTCAGCCTACTCATGGCTGCAGATTGTGCTTCATGTCAGTGGTCTCTGTTTACTCCAGCTGTCATTGATCAGTTTCCCCTAGCAGCCTGTGCAGTGCCTTCCAGCACTACACTAACTGCCTTCTGGGAGCTGGATACCGTTCCAGACCTCGAAGGGTCTCTTGATGCTGGTCTATGGAATTCTGTGGTTTCTTCAGCAACAGGGTTTTGTCTCAGGCCTGGGGAGGGCACTCAAGAGCTTTGACAGATTTCTGTCTTGCTGTTGGAACCTTATGGGTCGCTTTGGTCAACAGCTCAGTGAGGAAAGGAACAGATGGTTAGAGCCAGGGGTTGTCAGACTGATCTAATTATTCACAGGCTTAGACTCTCTCCCCTACCACTCATGGCCCCTCTTGCCAGTCAACTCCCACTACTTTCTCACTAGGTTAAAGTATGCTCATTAGGATTTTATGTTTTTGAACTTAATATGGTTTAACCTCATGCTTAAGGCATTCCCCTCCCCCCATACTTTACCCCTCATTCATAACCTCTTATTTCTTTCTCTAGTCTGCATAGAGTTTATAGTTATCCTGGTTAAGGACCACATATGAGGGAGAATATGCGGCATTCGATTCTCTGTTCTTTTGAGTGTTCGCTTAGTAAGATCTGCTCGGAGTCAGACCATTTTTTCCTAAATTTCAATATGTCATTTTTCCTTTCAGCTGAGTAAAATTCCACAGTTTTGCTGTCCATTCCTCCATAGATGGGCATTTGGGTTGATTCCAATTCTTGGCTATTATGAATTGAGCTGCTATAAATATAGTTGTACAAATGTTTTTGCATCAGGATGTGACATCTTATGGATAGATGCCTAGTACAGGGATAGCTGGGTCCACTGGTAGTTCTATGTCCATTCTGTTCAGGAGTCTCCATACTGCTTTCCATAGAAGTTGAACAAGTTTGCAATCCCACCAGCAGTGAATGAGGGTTCCTTTTTCCCCCCGCATCCTCGCCAGCAACGATTGTTGTTGGTTTTTTTATGATTGCCATTCTGACAGGGGTAAGATGGTATTTCATTGTGGTTTTGATTTGCCTTTCCCTGATGCTTAAGGATGCTGAGCACTTTCTCAGGTGAGAGAAGGCCATTTGTGTTTCCTCCTCTGTGAATTCTCTGTTGAGATCAGTGCCCCATTTTGTGAAGGGTCAGTTTGCTTTTTTGTTATTAATTTTTTTGAGTTCTTGTTAGGTTCTGGAAATTAGGCCTCTGTCTTTCACTACCTTGGTTAGTGATATTCACAGGTATTTGATTTTGTTTGAGGATATAGAGAATGGGATAGTTTCTCTGATGTCTTTTTCCGATTGTCTTCTGTATATAGAAAGGCTACTGATTTTTGTGTATCAATTTTGTATCCCACCACTCTGCTGAAGGCATTGATCACCTTCAGGAGTTTGCTGATACTGTTCTTTGGAACTGATATGTATAAGATCATGTCATCTGCAAAGAGGGATAGTTTGACTTCTTCCTTTCCAATTTGTATCCCTTTTATGCTGTTCTCCTGTCTTATTGCTTGGGCTAGAACTTCAAGCACTATGTTAAAGAGCAGTGGTGAGAGTGGACATCCCTGTCTTGTTCCTGAGTTAAGCAGGAATTCCTTGAGTCATTCTGCATTGAGGAAAATTAGGGCGATGGTAAAAAAGGAGTTTGGGAGCCTACCCTCTTTTTCTATGTCCCTGACAAGCTTCAAAAAGAGCGGTTTCAGTTCTATGATGAAGGTTTGGTAGAATTGAGCTGAGAAACCATCTGGACCTGGGCTTTTCTATTTGGGGAGGTTCTTGATCACCGATTCAATCTCTGTGATTGTTATCGGATTGTTTAGGATCTTTATCTGCTCTGGTCTGAGCTTTGGAAGTTGGTAGGTGTCCAGGAATTTATCTATTTCTTCCAGGTTCTCTAATTTTGCAGAGTAGAGATTTTACAAGTATGACCTGATAATACTTCCAATCTCGTCAGGATCTGTTGTGATCTCACCCTTGTCATTTTTTATTTTGTTAATTTCGGCCTTCTCAGTTTTTCGTTTGATTAAGTTGGCCAGGGGTTTGTCAATCTTATTGACTTTTTCAAAGAACCAACTCTTTAATTTGTCTATTTTTTCAATCGTTTTCTTTGTTTCCAAGTCATTAATCTCAGCTCTGATCTTAATTATTTCCTTGCATCTTGAGCTCATAGGGTTGGATTTTTCCATCTGTTCTAATGACCTTAGGTGTGAGGATAGTTGTTTGATTTGAGACCTCTCTGTCTTTGTTATGAAGGCATTTGAATTTCCCCTTTAGAACTGCCTTCATTGTGTCCCACAAGTTCTGAAAGGTGTCCTCGTTATCATTTGCTTCTAGGAAGTTCTGGATTTACTGTCTGATTTCTTGTTTGACCCATTCATTGTTCAGGAGCGAGTTGTTCAGTCGCCAGTATCTGTTGAAATTTTTGGATCCTCTCCCATTGTTAATTTCTAGCTTTAATGTGTTGTGGTCTGATATGATGCAGGGGATTACATTGATCTTTCTGAATTTGCTGAGGGATGATTTATGGCCCAGTATATGGTCAATTTTGGAAAAAGTTCCATGCGCCACTGAGAAGAATGTGTAATCTCTGTCCTTGGGTGGAATGTTCTGTAGATGTCTGTTATCCCTAGTTTGTCTATGTTGCTATTTAGCAACCTTATATCCCTGCTTGTCTTTTGTTTGGACGATCTGTCTAGGGATGACAGTGGAGTGTTAAAGTTTCCTACTATGATGGTGTTGGCATCTATATCTGCCTTGCTTTTGAGTAATTTATGCATAATGAACTGAGGGGCCCTTGTATTTGGTGCCTACATATTTAGTATAGTAATGTCTTCTTTTTGTATGGTTCCCTTGACGAGTAGGAAGTGGCCATCATCATCCTTTTTTATTGCTGTTGGCTTAAAGTCTATTTTGTCAGTTATTAGAGTAGCCACACCTGCTTTTTATTCTTCCCACATGCCTGGAAAATTGTTTTCCACACTTATACTCTCAGTAGGTTACTGTCTTTAGCAATAAGGTGTGTTTCTTCAAGGCAACAGATGGAAGGGTCTATTTTCCTTATCCAACCTGCTATCCTGTGTCTTTTTATAGGAGAGTTGAGTCCATTTACATTCAAAGTTGTAACTGTGCGGTTTGCCATGTTGTAGAGAATATGGAGGTTGGTACCTGAGCTGTTGCTGCTGTCTCTTTTGTGTTACCTTGCTTGTTCTCTATTCCTTTCCTGGGGTTGGTTGGTTGTTTCATCTGCATGGGATATCTCATGAAGTATCTTTTGAAGGTTTGGCTTTGTACTCAAGTAATTGTAAAGCTGATTAGTCTCGTGGAATACTTTAATTCCTCCATCAATTATGATGGATAACTTTGCTGGGTAGAGTAGTCTAGGTTGGAATCTGTTCTTCTTTAGGCCTAGAATTGCTTTGTTCCAAGCTCTCCTGGATTTTAAAGTTTCTCCGGAGAAGTCTGAGGTGATTCTGATGGGTTTTCCTTTATACGTGAGTTTCCTTTCTCTCGTTGCTCTAAGGACTCTCTCTTTATCCTCAATGTTTAGCATTGTAACTAAGATATGTCTTGGGGTGTTCCTCCTTTGGTCCAATTTGTTTGGGGTCCTCTGTATCTCTCTTAGCTGTACAGGACTATCTCTTGCCAAGTATGGGAAGTTTTCTTGAATGATTCTGTTGAAAATATTTTCTATGCCCCTCGTTTGGTCTTCTTCTCCTTCCGGGATCCCCATGATCCTGAAATTAGGTATTTTTATGGTATCCCACATTTTCCTTGAGTCTTGTTCACTTGTTCTTTTGAGTTTTGTCAAGGTTCTGATTTCTCTCGAATTCTCCTCTGTTCTGTCTTCCATGTCTGAGGTTCTGTTTTTCCCAGTGATTAATCCTGCTGGTAAGAGATTTTAGGGCAGTTCTTATTATTTCAATATGGTTTTTGTTTTCTGCAACTTCTTTTTGTGTTGCTTCTATCATCCTGTTGAGATGTGATTTCATTTCCAGGTTTGATTTCATTACTTCTTCCTGACAGTCATTCTTATATTTGCAGATGTCTTCGGTTAATTTGGAAAGCTGGTTTTTGATACCTTCAGTTTGCTGGCTTGCCTTTAGTTCTGATATGTCTCTTCTGACATCCATTTGGTTCTCCTCCATTATATTAAGCCTGGTGGCAAAGCTAATAAGCTGACTATGTACCCTTTCAATATGTTGGTCCATCTTTTCTTGCATGACTAACATTAAGTTCTCCTTAGATCTGTGCCAGTATGATCGGGGTTTAGTGTCATGTCTTCCTGGGCCTGCCTCTGCTCTCTCCCTTTAGTTGTGTTGTTGATGTCATTTGGTGTGGTTTCCTCAGCTGGTATTCTTGTTTTGAGGTCTGTCCATTTTGATTCCACTTGAGTTGGTTGGTGGGATGCCTTTGAGATATCTGACCACTGGAAAGGTGCAGCAGTGGGAAAGCAGCTGTGTCCCGGGGAGAAAAGGAAGCTGTCCTGGAGCAGGAAAGCAGCCAGTTCCAGGGGTGGGAAAGCAACTGGGTCCGAGGTGGGATAGCAGCCGGGCCCAGGCAGAAAAAGCAGCCGGTCAAGGATGGGAAAGCAGCTGGGTCCCAGAGCGGGAAAGCAGCCTGGTCCAGGGCGGGAGAGGAGAGGAGCTGGTTCCCCGGGCATGAAAGCAGCTAGACCGGGGACAGCAAAGCAGCCCGACCCGGGCGGAAAAGGCAGCCGGATCCCTGGGCAGGAAAGTGGCCTGGTCCCCGGGGTTTGGGAAGGTGGCTGACTCAGGCCCCGGGGTGGTGGGAAGGTGGCTGGCTCAGGCCCCAGAGGGGCAGGAAGGCAGGTGGCTCAGGCCCTGGGGTGGCAGGAAGGCAGGCGGCTCAGACCACCGGAGCAGGTCCTGCTGGCTGGGCTGTTGTACTCACTGCCTCCAGCAAGCCCTTATGTTAGATGCGGGTTCCAATGCTGAAAAGTTTCCAATGTTGAGGTCCTGGCTATTGCTGCATCCACAGCCTGGATCACAGCTAAAAATCCCTAACCTCTGTTCCCCTGGGAATACCACGTGGCTTCTAGTTCGCCATCATGAACTGGAAGCCACTCTTGAGTTTTCTGAGCCTTCCTCTTCTCTTAAGGAAGGAATGTTTTAATCTTCATCAAGCACAACACCAACACAGAGAACTCAAATTGGAGGAAAAACAACAAAACACTGAGTATGGCATTTTTGGAAACCAATTGATCTTGGTCTGGACACATCAGACCATCTCAAGGTTGCTTAACGTAAAGATAGTATTCTTTGAATCTAATAGCAAAGGAATACCCTTGAAATTACAGGTGTGGGAGCAATAAGAGACAATATATGTGCTATGAAATAAGAAGTTCATGGTTTTGGAGACAGAGAAGCCTGGACTTCAACTCCAGCTCCAAACGTTGCCAGTGGTAAGACACTGAGCAAGTTCAATGGTAACATGACCCTAGCCACCTAGCCAGAGCTGGCAGGGCAGTAAGCTCCACACTGTAGGTGCAGTGCCACACATGCAAGGCACCCTGTCTGTCTGTGCTCATTCAGAACCCACTCGGGCCCTATATTCTGTCTGACAGCCTTCGCTGGAGAAGTAAAGCTAACTTTCTCCCTGGCAGAGGTGGAGTTGACAAAGTTCTACCATGCCCCTTGGTAAACACTGTTTCCTCTTCCCTTGGGAGGGGACATGCACTGGACCTTGGAATCTGGATGTATGAATCATAAGTGAAAGAGGAGATACAAGCCTCTTCCCACTGGCCTGACAACTGGTCCAGAGGTGCAAGTCTTTGGTTTTATAGATGAATGGTGTCCACATTCATACTCTTTCATCTTGTTGTAATATTGTTTAAAGGCCAGTTAGTAATTAGTGTCCTACCCCAGGAAATTCCTGCATGGAGCCTAAGACTGCCTTTCCCCCTCTTATGAACATTTAATTTTCCTTCTGTGGGGGGATAAATGGAGTTGATATGTTGTGGTGTTCTTTCCAAGAAAAGCATGCTAAGCTGTGCCTGTTCTTTGCGAAGAATGAAGGACAGAATTGTAGTAAAAAAAAAAGTCAGTGATGGAGGCTCTTTTGAGAATTGTGTTTTCTTTCTTTATGACTATGTCTCTAGAAATAACTCGGGTAGAATCTTGGTCAATTTAAGCTAATTGTGATTGTAGGTCAGCACCTGCTCCTGCTGATGTCCTGAAGCTCTGTCAGCTGGAAAAGCCATTGGCATTGCTGAGGTCGCCTTAGACTAGTAGGTAGTGGGGAAGGGCAGAGAAACGGAGTATGGGGGTTTCTGCCTAAAGGAAGTAGCAGAGAAAGTTAGCCAGTGTGCTCTGGGCCCCCTCCACTGTGCTTTCCCTGGCTAGGCTGCGGGTGGCGGTGTCTCTCTGGGATTCTCCCTCCCCAACTCCATCAGCTCAGAAAGGGTTCACTAAACACTGAAAATGCTCATCTTGAGGCCAAGAAAGTAGGACTGGCCCAGTTCTTACTTGCCCTTGCAAAGAAAGAGGGGACACAAGGAAAGAGCAGAGCCACAGCTGTGACTCCCTCCAGCAGCCATTCCATGGACCCCTTGAATCAAATACACAACACAATCTATTTGGGAAACCCTTTAAAAGTGTTGTTAAACACCTTTAACCCCAGCACTCAGGAGGAGGCAGAGGTAGGAGGGTCGCTCTAAGTTTGAGGCTAAACTGAGACTACATAGTGAATTCCAAGTCAAACTGAGCTAGAGGAGACCCTACCTCTTGAGACAACCAAAAATTAAAAAGAAAAGGATAAAAACAATGTGTTAAAACTGAACTGAGGAGGTAGCTTGGAGGGTAAACTGTGTACCTCACAAACACAAGAAGCTGAGTTCAGATCCCTGACACCCACATAAAGAAAAGCTGGGTGTGGTGGTGTGTACCTATAATCCCATGGCAGGGAGATGGAGCCAGGAGGATCACTTGCACTTACTGGCTAGTTAGTCTAGCCCAATCTGTGAGCTGGATTCAAGGAGAAACCCTGTCTCCAAACCTAAGGGAGAAAGCAATTGAGGGAGATGCCCATTGCCAATGCCCGGCTTCCACACGCCGACCACACACAGTACACTTACAAAACACTTTAAAGAGAAGTAAATAGCTAAAACTGAGAACTATAAAATAACATTCCTAAAATAAAATTGATTCGTGTATTGGAGTACTTGACTAAGTTGTTGTGTGTGTGTTCATCTGATCCTGATCGAGGTCAGAGCCCAATGCACCACAACTCATCACGTGACATCTCCTCCCTTTCCTTGCCTCTCTGTCCTGCTTTCCTGCTGATTTGTGACATATATTCTTTGCTAACATGCTTCTCCCACTGAAATCCTGAATCCTTTCAGTATGACATCGGGATCCCCATGGCAGATTCTAGTTCTGTGCCCCAGGGGACATTCTTCCTGGCTCAGAGGACAAGGGACTCATGGAAACACCACTGTGTGAGCTGCTTCTGCTTTGCACACTGACCGAGGGCTGGAGGCTACCTTGAGTAATGCTGAGTTGTTAAATACGCAGGAGTGACATCAGCCAGAGAGGGGTGTGTGTGTCACTCAAAGGTGCTGACACAGGAAAAATCTGATCTGGGGCTAACAGAGGCTTAACCAAATATGACCAGTGGAATGTATTCCTGCAATGTCCTGCCACGCTCACACTTGGCATCGCTGCTCCCCTGGCTCAAGTGGGTGATGTATGTGTGAGGGCCTCAGTGTATGGTTCCAGCTCACAGAGGAGATACACTGATTGATTTGGTTATTCTCTGCCCATCTGGCCAGTGTATTGTTCCAACCCCCTCTTCCATTGGTCACCAGCGGCTCTTGGGTCAAGTACCCAGTCTCATTGATTCAGTATCCACCCCTAAGACTGGTTAATTGCTTGGGGCCCATTGCCACAAGCATGTTCATCTGAAGCAGACAGGGAGCCAATAGAAGAGAGAGGGCAGGCATGGACACAGTATACACTAGCTTTTTGGAGAAACCTTTATGTCAGGCAATGTTCTATGTAACTTATAACTGAAATTTTCAATTAACTCTCAAAAGAGATATCTAAAAATAAAAGATTTATCGTTTTCTGCCATCAGAGTGTCAGAGTCTGGATGATTTTAGCAGAGGCCTTGGTAATGTTGCCCAAGAGGCCTCTTGTCCAAAGTTGAGCTAAGCTGTAGGACTGCCTTCTCTGAGCAAGGAGTTCTTGTTCATTTATAGTCTAGATCATCTCAGTAGAACTGCAGTCTAACTTGTAAGCTGTTGCTTTCTAGGCTTGGTTGTCTGTGCACACATACAAACACACACTGCATCCTGGGTCCCAGCAATACCTTCAAACATGTCCAGATAGAATATTGAGATCAATGCCCTCAAAACTCACCTCCCAGAATCCCTCAAGAATTGCTGAGAGGATTTGGTGGCATAGCTCTGGAGCATGAGTCTTTTGTTGGCTCTCAGAGGTCCTTGGTGGGATTTAGTTCCTGGTCCCACTGTGCTAACTACTCAGAAATTCCCCCTGTGCCCTTTGCCCTCACGTCTACATGCCCTCACTCCTACCACAGTTTCCGGATACCAGCTCCAAATCAACTACTTGCCCACAATACTGTCCTCCAGCTCTGCCTTTAGGAAAACACAAAGACTGTTGAAATCTCCAAACTAGTAGGAAGAGAACCCACAAGTCACTGTTCATCAAACTCATCCACCATGCTGCTGAACTAATAAGTTTTCCTCTCTCTTATCTGATCAGTCTTCAACCTGAGAACATGCCAACTCTTTCCTTCTCAGCTGACCTTTGTCTCTGGCCCTCTGGTACAACCCCAGTCAGTCCTCAATTCTGGTGTCACCCCATGGAATTATCTACTTTGCCTGTGTAAATCTTTTTGGTACAAATCCATGCCCATAATAGCCCCTCTTCCACAAATAGAACTTTACACTTAAGTATTGCAGATTTGGCCACCTGGTTCCCTGCTTCCTAAAAGCAAGGTCAAGAACTCCACCTGTTAAGTACACTCCATAGAACAAGGTACTTGAGCAACGCTGTCACCTCCATTCCCCCCACCCACCTATCCTCTCTGATGCATTCACTACTGAAGGCATTGATTCTAAATGCAAGGAGAAGCCAGCTAACCAATACCAATTTTAGAGAGCTGTGCACCTGCAGATATTATAATAACCATATTCCAAATAGATATCTAAAATTGCAATAAAATGTTTAAACATATACTTATTCTTGTTCTCTGATGTCAAGTATAATCGATTGGATTTGCCATTCCCAGCCACGTTTGACGTGTACAGGGACACATGTCCCTGTACCTCACAGATAAAATAATGAGGAGCATCTATTTTGAATGTATTTCACTTTAGCAAGTTATAGTTTTTAATGCTCTGCTGAATAAAGGTGGTCTGGGTGGGAATTAGAGAACTGGACTACATCTCTGATTTCTTCATTGGCTTTTTAGAGCAACTTTGAGCAAGTTATTACAAAAGTCTATCTTTACTAATCTGTGAATTTAAAAACAAAACATAGCTTTATTTTTTTCATACAAAAGATGAAAGGAAAGAAAAATTCACAAAAGCACATTAAACCCTTTGGGAACATGCCTTATCTATTTACAGGCATGAAGATCATGTCTGCTCATTCGCCCTCTCGTGGTCCTGAAAACCAGAAAACAGCCCCGTTCCCAGTAGAATTTTCCCTGTGGCATTTCCATTGTGTTCCCTCACAAACCCTCGTCTTTTAAACTTTTTGGCTTACAGAGAAAAAAATAGAAAAGGGAATTTAATCCCAAAATGAAAAGGACTAGCAATTAAAGTGGTAATTGCACCTTGCTTGAGGATCATAGAAACTAGTGTGATGGCTCAACAGGAAGCTCCTCCCTGGAGAGGCACCTGTCCTGGGCTTCACTGAAGATCGTGGTTTGGGATGAGCTGAGATTCACCAGTGTTCCCTTCACCCACCACCAAGTGCTTATGACTCCTTCCTATTTCCCAACCCTCTACTTCATATTCTTCTGGTGGCTTTTGCTTCAGGTGTTCTTTTTTCTTTCCCATTTCTGTTCTCAAATGTCTTCATCTTTCTGCTTCTTCCACTGCTCTTCCTTGAACACATCATCTACTCTTAACACTATTACATGAGAGGAAAGAAAGAGGAATCCGAGGTGAAAGAGGGGGGAATGACTAATATTTAACTTGAAATGCTTCTCACATTGCAATTGCTTGGGACGTTGATATCCACTGACTAAATCAATAAAAACAGGTAACATTTATAGAGAACATACTTTGGGTTAAGCAATCTCTACACGCTTTTCCTGTAACCCAAGTACCCCAGAAGGTGGATGCTTACCATCTGCGTTGTATACACAAGGAAGCAAGGTTTTTAAAAAGAAATGGGTTAGCCATGGTTACCCAGAGAGAAAACAAACCACTCCTGCCTGACTCAAAAATCTATACTCTTGACTTCTGGGTCACTTTTAGCGGTCATATTCCTGCTGCTTTCTTTTCACCATCAATGGATATCAAGCAATGAAAAGATTGCTTGAAAAGAAGCCAAGCATAGGCAGAGTGGGATGAGGCCCAGCTCTAGTAGTGGCTGTGTTAATCTGGGCAAATACTTAATTCCCTGAGCTCTTCATCTAAGGAAGGAGAGTCTTGTTTTGAATTGATGCGGTGATTAAACCAGCTGGATATTGCCCCGTGCTTTTAACTAGGCAGACAAAATAGAGACTGTTCAAGAGGAAATAAGACTCAGGGACAGGAAGCAAATGATTTTGTATGGCACACACATTCTGCCAGAGGCCTTCCCTCACCACCAAGCCAGGATCAGCTAGCTATCCTTCATACTCTAAGAACAAGGTTTTGCCTACCATGCCTATAGAAATTGTTGGTTTTCTTTTCTGTATCTCTCTCCTCCCCTGGCCCAAGGCTACAGAGTAAGATCAGAGGCCAAGTCTATCCTGATAGCTATTCCTCCAACACATTGCCAGGCTTCTCAGCCTCCTACCCACTCCCTCCCTCACTCTCGTCAACAGCTGCAGACAGCTAGGTCTTCATGCTGGCAAGAAGAAATGTGCCCATACTCATGGCAAAATTAAAGGTAAATCACAAAATATACACTATCAAAAGTAGTATAAAATAAGGGGCTGGAGAGATGGCTCAGATGTTAAAAGTGCTTGCCAATTAAGCATGAGGGCCTAGGAAGACCAAAGACTTCCGAATTTGACTCCCCACAACCAACTTAAAAAACGTGTGGAGGGAGGGGTAAGACCAAAACATGGCAGCTCTGGGTTGAGGGAGAAACCCCATGTCAAGGAAGAACATGGATGAGCAGTAGAGAAGCGTACCTGAAGGTTCACCTCTGGCCACTGCACACACAAGTGCATACATGACACATAATACACCCCACCACACATATCTACATACACGAAAATGAAATTATAAAATTAGACCAATCAAGGTTAAATGATATGAAAATGGAGAGCCTGCAATCTAATTACTAATGCTCATCATCAAATCAATGCCTAACCAGCCCCTCCCCCACGTGTTCATTCTAGTGTCTAGGACATTTAGAAGTAATGTCATCAGCATAAATTTGTAATCAGCATGAAAGACACAGTGAAAACACACATATTGACAAGTGCTATATTTCAATTTTATAAAAGCAAGCACTAGTAGAGAGATTGTCATAATACCATCACTTACTATGTACCAGACACTTTTATAAGCATTTTGTTTATGTTAACACATTTAATCCTCCATACCTGGTACATAGTTACTATTGTTATCCCTTCTTTTAGAAAAATCAAGTCACAAGAAGGATTAGGTAACAGGCAAGGTCTTGTAGAGCACCTGTCCTTCTCAGGAGAGGCTGGAAATCCAAACTTGTTCCTACAACTCCATTTGGGTCCAGACCAAGTCTTACAGCTGCAAGTGTAAGGGGGTTGTTTCATTCCAGTTTGCTAAAGGGTATCTGAGGGGGTTTAAACAATCCACACTCTTTCTTACTGCATCTCTGATAAACTCTGGAGTCCTGTTGGCTCCTGGCTGGTCTTGTACAAGAAAGTAGCCAGAGTCCCAGCTCCCTTAAAAGGACTCTAGCCAGAAGAGAAAATATCATCTGCAAGACAATCCTATCCTCAGCTCCCAGTCCTCCTCCCCAGGTCATCCTTCTTCAGGTGGAGTTGTCCCCTCGTTTCTGCCCTAGGTCCCCTTCTCTGCCTCTTCCTGTACAGTAAAGACAGGAAAAGCCTACACCCAGAAAAAAAAAAAAAGATAAGCTCGTGAATCGTTCCTTCTTAAGCCATGTGCCTTAATGAAGTCACTTTGTACTTTTGAGACTCTGTCTCTTCATAGGCAAACTGGAGCTAGAAGGTTATCATGGCAGAGGTGATAGCTGGCAGTGTGTGTTACTGTAATCACAGTAATCATGACCACTGTTCCCGAAGCAGCCCCTAGCTTGCAACTCTGCATCCCCCAATCTCAAATCCTGAAATCTCCCTCCAGCTACCTCAAAGGTTCTTCAAATCCCAGAGGTGGGAAAGTGAGTTCTCACCCCTCCCCTGTGCATTCCCATAATACCCATAATACCCGCTTCTCCTGATGTCTCTTCCAGGGAAATGGGAGCTATTCTTTACACTTCCTTCACTCTTGCCTTTCCAGTCTGGTTTGTGTCCAAGTTATTCCCTGTTTCTTCACTCTTATCTTGTCTTAGTGTCTGTACTGAGAAATCCTGGTGGGCAATCCTCCTTTCCTGAATGGCATCTTCCAAAACCAGCCAGAAGGGTCATTAAACAGGAATTCACCACAGTCTTGTTGACAATCCCACCAGCTAAGGTGACTCCCTGCCCTGCCTGCTTCTTTGGACTCTCAGAGCCTGGCATACAGTCCTTCCCACTCTGCCTCCCCACCCGTCATCCTTTGCCACATTTGCCCCAAAACTCATCAGAAAAAAAATAAGCACTCTTTCCTAACTTCCCCAAATTTCCAATGTATTCTTTCTTTCCTTAGGGCAATTATCCCATACTTTCTGAAACTACATATTATCTCAACCCAACAAAACTTTGGTTTCCTCAAAGAGCCACACAATTTCTCCTTTTCATCTTAAGCAGCTGCTGTGTGACAGGCCCCCAAAGCCTTTGATGGGAAGGGGAAAAAAGCAATCCAGTTCTCTGTTGAAGACTGGTGTTCTCAGAGAAGATGGACTTGATGTAGAGACCTTGAAAAAGGTACTAAGAATGAAGCTTTTAAATTCAGTGTGGATTTAATAAGTCTTCTGTGCATTTTTTACATTTTGTTCATTTGACTACTCATTGTTTTTATCTTTATTCACACACCTTTCATCTAACT
The DNA here is from genome assembly GCA_004024765.1 of Zapus hudsonius. NCBI lineage: Eukaryota > Metazoa > Chordata > Mammalia > Rodentia > Dipodidae > Zapus > Zapus hudsonius. Next base: position 16,460 of record PVHP010001757.1, on the reverse strand, counting down.
TTGCAATAACCACTCTTTAAATTATTTGTGGGAAACTATAGCTATAGTTTACCACTATGTGCAAACTATGTGTGGTTAAAGGAGTTGATACAATGGAAAAAGCAAATAAGCTAGAATAAAATGACTTTCTTCAGTGATGGGACAGACGTGTTGCTGAAGTCATTTTGAAAGACGTGAGATGACTTGCAGAAGTGGTGTGATTTTCATGAAGAAACAAGGATTTTGTTTTAACCTCGAAGATTCTGAATGTCCCAGAGGGCGTGGAAGAGTGACTTCATGAATGACAAGAAGTGAAAGATGCAGTAAGAAAGGAAATGCAAAGACCAGCGAGAAGTGGCCCAGCATGGCCGTCTACAAATGCCTGCTAAGGAATCTGGGTCAAATCTATCTAGGAGAGTCAGCCCGAAATGTCAAAGAATGAAAAATAAAGTGTTTGGAGAAGACTAATTCAGTAATAATCTGCAAGAAGACTAATTAGGAGGCTACTAAAGAATATCCAATTAAGATGTAATAAATTATCAGGCTACAGAGTAAATCATATCATTTATGAATCTATTTTGTAAAAAGGGGTAATCAATTTAAAAAGATAAAAGACACAGGCATTGTGAAATGTAAATTAGCCAATTTTTTGATGATTAAAAGAGCATTCACATTTTTTGGAGTGTGTCATCAGAAAGCAATGAAACCGTTGCAGAACTAGAGAAGAGTTCAGGAGGAGTCACATGGCTCCGAAGATACTTGCTTTAGGGGCAAATAGAAGAAAGCACCCCAAGAAAAAAATGCAAGCTAAGAGTTCATTATTTTCTTATTTCTTATTCCTAGCATTGTTAGTGTGAAAGTGTGGGAAATTCATCGTTATAGCCTCAGGGGTTACATAAAATCAGCTTTAATTTTAGTGGTCCATAACCTAAGTCCTGGGAGCCTTGGCTGTGAGCTGGGGAGAAAGGCCGTCACACCCTGCGAGCAGCTTTTACAAAATTACTGATGGGGACATGAGGTTTCCTAGAAGAACTGACAGGCAGCTATCCAAGAGGCCTTACTGGTGTCCTTGCTTGGTCTCGGTCATAGTGGAGGACACTGATGACAAGTAAAAAACTGGCAAGAAACTGAAATCTTTTTTTCAAATTTTTTATTTAGTTATTTGAGAGAGAGAGAGAGAGAGAGAGAGAGAGAGAGAGAGAGAGAGAGAGAGAGAGAATGGGCACACCATGGCCTCCAGACACTGCAAATGAACTCCAGACACATGGCCCTCTTGTGTATCTGGCTTTATATGTTCACTGGGAAATTGAACTCTGGTCCTTCTGCATTGCAGGCAAATTCCTTAACCCCTAAGCCATCTCTTCAGCCCTGAAATCTTAACTCATGATAAGCAGCCTTTCCCCCATGCAGTGATTTCCCAGTTAAATCATAATGGGGACTCGTTAGAAAACTGCTCAGGGAACATGGCCATCCTCAGAGGGACGTGGATACACAGGAAAGACCTTCCATCTGGCCACATAGGACTGTGATGTGGCATCCTACCTTACACTCAAGTTCAGTCTACCATTTTTATCCATCCTCCTCTGCATGGAGGGAGAGGAAGCCTTCAGAAAGTGCCCCTTATATTCTTAATTTCCTTTATTGCTGAATCTGTGTCATCACCCAATACCACCACACCTATGGAATACCAGGGTAGTTTGCTTATGTGATAGTTGGAGCCTCACCCTCAGGGACTCTGAGTCACTGTGTCCACAGTAAAACCTGGGAACCCAGAGCACTAACAGGTGCCCCAAAGCTGCTGTAAGTGACTTTGAACTAATCTGATTTGGCAGGTGGCTAACGCTATACACCTCCACACCGCTTTTGCACGGGCACCTCAGCGTGTGCCAATTCTATTTGTTTTCTCTTCTGCCAGAGATTTGTTTGAACACAGTGCCTTAACAAGAATGAGTCAATTATTGATCTAAGTTAACCTTGACCTTTTGACGAGCACTATTTTTCTTCAACAAGGTCATAGAGACAGTTGTTTGGCAGTCACCGTTAAATCATCAGCATGTTGACTTATTCCACTAGTATCCCCTGATCGTCTTCCATGTGCAGACGCTGTGCTACACACCATAGAGAAGAAGTTATATAACATGGGATGTGGTGAAGTAAGAGGGTAGGTGAAGTCATTTCACACTGGCATTAGTGGCACGAGGAAGATCAGCAGAGTGCAGTGAGAGATCGTGGGGAGCAGGGCTTAGAAAAGGTGACTGGAGAGCCAGCTGTGCCGTCCACTATAACCCTGAATCAAATGGTGGAGGTCATAAGAGAATTGCAATATGGGAAATAACAAGGAGCTGGAGGCAAGGCTGTGGTAACCTGAGAGATGACAGAAGTGAGCCAGGACATGTAGATGGCCCAGGGTTATGTTAAGGGGAGAGCCTCTGCTAAAGGGGAGGGGCCGAAGAACCAGGTGACTGAAGATCGGCCACTGGATGCAGTTCTAAAGTATGTCTGAAGCCATAGACATCAGGGCTTGATGGGAGACCAGTGGTAAGGGAGGGAGGAAGGGAGACTCTGCAGGGGAATGTTCTGGTGGAAGCAGAGTGGATTGCAGAGAAATAGCTCCCTACTTTCTGGCCTGAGGGACACTTGGTTCCAGATATTAACATTTCATCTACCTGAGGAAGAGCAAGGGTGTGATGTTTCATTTAGAGAACATCATCTGAAACATTCTAAACACCCCTGAAGATTACTGGGAGGTTGGGTTGACCACAGAGCAGAAGGTCTGGAGGGCACAGTGAGAAGCTAACTATGTTTTGGTTTGGTTAGGTTGGTGAGGAAAAGAGAATTGACTAGGGCTTTTGCAGAGACACACAAATTGCAGTACTATAGATGGAAATGCACTGCAGCACTGAGGTAAATTACTATTACTCCAACTACTCAAGTCCCAATAATGGCAGCTATTATGTAAAATGGTAATGGAAGTCGTAGTAATAAAAATCGCCATGCTAGTTTGGTTTCAGACCTGTGCTAAGTATTTTCCTTCATGTCTACCAGTAACCCTATGAGCATTCAACCTAACAGAAAAGTTGTAGATTATTGATGAAAACTTTATGGATAGAGATCAGAAGAAAAGGAGGAGGAAGAGGAGGAAGGAGGAAGGAGAGAAGAAGAATGGGGGTATAGAGCTTTCCAGAATGCTGGCCATCTCTGGAAAATAGTATACACAAAGTTTTAGAATTGAGACCTCATCTATATGAATTAGCAGTACAGAAGATTTGAGGCAGCTCTTTGATGAGACTATTCAAGTTGTGTAGGATGGCCAGCGAATATTCACAGTCTTCTTGGCCCCTGTGGTAAAAGACTACGTTGCCTAGACATGGCTCCATCCATGCTTCAGTCCTCTCTTGTTCAATTAGCTAGAAAATTCCTAACCATCCTTGAAGACTAAAAGCATTTATTCATTCACTCACAAAACATGAAAGCAACGACAATAGCTGTAGATCACTCTTGACACAGGGAACATAAATGCTGAATATAGAGAAGGTTCCCCACCACTTCCTCCACTTCTCAGTCAGGGGTACTATGATCACCTGCTGAGTACATCCTTTATATGTTACATTTTCCAGTAGCAGCCTAGACACCCTGCACATTCGTGCCCAATCCAATCCTTCCCACATTCATCCTAAGTCTAAAGGAAAGCATGTTAGTTCTCCATCACAACCCTGTAAAGACTCCTACTTTACCCAGAGTAAAAACCTTGCAATATTTGTCCTTATCAGAGGATATGACCAGAAACATTCCCACTTCTATGACTTCCCTTCCTCAGTCAATGCAAGTATTGTAGGAATTCGACGATAAGCTTGGGGGGAGTGGCTTGACTAAATCTTCAGACAAGAGAAGAAATTCCTTATTCTACTTTTGATATGATTTTTCATAACAAAACACCAACTAGACTTGTCTAGATGCCTTAGTCATTTTTGACTAGGAAAGATGGACAGTTTTGTACGTGATTGAAATTGTATGCTATCATAAATATAGTTTCAAAATGTTATGATAAATTAATTTAGGAAAGTAAAATGTTTTACAAAGGGACAAACACATCACTTTTTGCATATGCTTAGAAGATTAAAATGATCATCAGAATTTGACCATCAGCTTGATTGAAATTTATTTTAATTTTTAAATTAATTTAATTTTTAAGTTGTAATTTCAGACTTTCAACTACACAGTTCCCCAAAACAACAAAAATTTCAATCTAAATACAACTGTTTTATATCTACTTTCATAAATATTAATTAAACCAGTTACCACTCATTAATATCTCAAGAATCACTAATCACAGTATTAATGAGTTATGTTATATTACAGGCAGAATCAGGACAAAAATCCAGGGCCCTGTCATCTCCATTCTGTAGATATAATTTTTCATTTTCTGTTTTGTTATTTTCTCTAAAGAACCTTACCATAAAATGTATATTCGACATGCCTTACTAAATTGTTTCTGCTAACTTATGCACAGTAAGCGAACTTCAGTAATATGTGAAAACAAAGATGTTAAATTCTTATCTCCTCAACCATACTTGCGAATGTGTTTCCAACATTTCTCCTTTCTTATTTCAACAGAACTTCAAGGTTCACATGCCTGAGAATCTCCAGAAGAAAAGAGAAAATGTACCAAACTCTATGATACCTGCTGAGGTCTTAAGGAAGGCTAGCCCCTCACCAGGGAGGGCTCAAGCTGTGCGCTGGATCGCGGGGTCCTCAGGAAATTACTCAAGCGACAGGCATCAAGGAATGAAGGCTCTTTCCAAGAAGCCTAGTGAAATGAACTGGCCATTGGACACTCATCCTTTAAACAAAAGTTTAGCGAAAGACGGTAAATGGCAGAAAAGTGATGAGACCCAGGAGAAACGCAGGTCCTTCCTGCAGGAGTTTTGTAAGAAACACGGTGCAGGGAATCACCCTCCACCACATGTTGTTCACATGGTCTCCAGGATTTATGTAGAAGACAAACACCAAGTCCTCTACTGTGAAGTTCCCAAGGCCGGCTGCTCCAACTGGAAGAGAGTCCTGATGGTCCTGAACGGACTGGCTTCCTCTGCATACAACATCTCCCATGACGCTGTGCACTACGGGAAGTATTTGAAAACATTAGACAGCTTTGACTTGAAAGGAATCCATATGCGTTTGAATAGCTATACCAAAGCTGTCTTTGTCCGCGATCCCATGGAGAGGTTAGTCTCAGCATTTCGGGACAAGTTTGAACATCCTAACAGTTACTATCATCCAGTCTTTGGAAAAGCGATCATCAAGAAATACCGACCGAATGCCTGTGCAGAAGCATTAAATAACGGATCCGGAGTCAAGTTCCGAGAATTTATCCACTACTTGCTGGATTCTCACCGCCCTGTAGGGATGGACATTCACTGGGAGAAGGTCAGCAGACTGTGCTATCCGTGTTTGGTCAACTATGATTTTGTAGGGAAATTTGAAACTCTAGAAGAAGACGCCAATTACTTTTTGCAGCTGATTGGTGCTCCGAGAGAGCTGAAGTTCCCAAACTTTAAGGACAGACACTCATCGGACGAGAGAACCAGTGCCCAGGTGGTGCGACAGTACTTAAAGGACCTGAGTGGAACCGAGCGGCAGTTAATCTATGACTTTTATTACTTGGACTATTTGATGTTTAATTACACAACTCCACATTTGTAGTTTGCATTCATTTTCCAAAATCCCTTATTTACTTAATGATGATGGCCTCGAATCAGCTACTGTAATTTTCCTATAATTCTCTGTATGGGGGAAGCTTAACTGAGTGCAGTTGTCTTGATTTAATGAAGGTTTTTCACTGACTAGTAAATATTCCAGCAATGGGCACAAAGTCAGATGAAAACCATCTGAAGGAGACATGTAAACAAAGAGCAGCTTTAGAATGATTGGAAGAGCTTCTTTGGCTTTGTAGACCATATTGTTGAAGCAGTTACCTAGCCAGCTGAGGCTGTTTACATTGACTGAAGGAGCCTCTCACACTAGTAGAATCGAGTGGAGAATAGCATGAGTGTCCATCTATATCCAGGAGCCAGGCATCTAGATTGCATGAATCTATTTTTAGCAGTTTCTGGCATATTAAGGGTTGGTTCATTTTCTTACGTTCTGAGATCTTTCTATCCACTTTAATGGTAAATCCATTTCAAAATGACGTTTGGACTTAAGCCTTTTAGTATAGATGGGAAGACATTGTGTGATTTAAAATATAAGAATATAACAAAAAACTAAATGATGCTGTAGAATTTTGTATTTAGTAGCCAATCAACATGCACGAGATGCTCAGATCAGAACAACAAAAGCAACCTTTCTCTTCCAGAACAACTTCGGGGGATTTAATCTGGTTTCTTTCCAGCCCTCCATGAAGAGACCAATGAGCACAACCACGAAGGTCCGCATTTCTGTCCCTCATCAGATATAAATATGCTCCTAATTCTCCTTAAATTGGGCAGGGGGAAATTGTTTCAGGATGGGTAATCATTAAAACCAAAAGTTGCTGTTCTGAATATAGACTCCACCAACAACAGAGTTTTATGAGAATATTATTTGAATCAAAGCATCGTGTGCACAGCTTTATATGTGGGACATGCTCTCTCTAAGAATAACCTATGTTTTCAGTCTAATTATTCAGCTTGGGAATGACTTTTAGAAAACTAATATACCACTTCAAAGATAGGCTATGTTTTAGAGAATAAACATAACAAGAACCCCTAGCAATGTTTCTAATAGGCTTATGCATAAGCAAATTAAGGTATTTTCTTTTTAAGTTTAAATATTCTATATTAACAAAGTAAAATATCGTTACATTCAAATATTAAATCAAAGTCTTTGGAAAACAGGACCATGTGTCATCCTTATGAAAAGTTATAGTGCACTTTGGAAATGGTTTCCAAGGGATTCTAAATTAAAAGACACATTGAAATGGGAAATTCATTTTCATTAGTTAACTATTACCGTTACTTAAGCAAACCACAGGTCAATCAAACCATATTTAAATGCCTTTCTTGAACATTTTTCTCTTCCTAAACTATCCCTTTTTATCAGTAAATATTCAGTAATGTTTCTCACAGAAAACTGGCTATTAATATTAAGATCTGCAGACACACAGTCATACTGATTCATTTTGATTTTCCATTTCATGGCTGACAGCCAGGAGCCACTTCACCAGGCACACTGGCCCTGGGATTATGTTGTTGTTGTTTGTTTGTTTGTTTTTGTTTTTCCAAGGTAGGGTCTTTTTCTAGCCCAGGTTGTCCTAGAATTTACTATGTCACTTTAGGCTGGCCTTGAACTGGTGGCATTCCTCCTACCTCTGCCTCCCAAGTGCTGGGACTAAAGGCATGCGCCACCAGGCTTGGCCCTATGTCCTCATGAGCATTCAGGAGTCACTTCGTGGTAGACACACACCTGCCCTGTCACACCCCGTGAAGACCAGAGTCCACTGCAGAGGCTGAGTCAGCAGAGGTATTCCCATCCACACCAACCACTCCCCTTTCTCTTGATTCTAGACCATATGCTTAAGTCCTGTCTTACTCTAGAGTAATCAAATTATCTAAGTTAAAATGTTGCTATACTAAGTAGAATGGATTCCTTGTAACTTACAGACACTGAAAATATCTTTTTATGGAGATTATACAAATACAAAACAATCCAGGAAACCTGAAACTTTATTTTTAAACTGCACAAAGCTGGTTTTAGATGGAATTTGTTACAAAGATAAGACTTTCCTAGACCCATGTAAGGAACAATAAAACCATTTAATAAAGAGCTTCCTTTCCATAGCTTTGGAAAGGAAAAATGGAAGCAAGCATCTTGCCTCTCTTATTAGCAATGTCTAATACCCGAGGGAGGGTAAGACATGTTAATATATGTTATGTAAATATATTCTAATTCTTTGGCTTTGATGGTAGAGAAATGAGAGGAAAAGGTAACGTTTACTGTACAGTATTGATCCTTTATCCATGGGCGCCCATGGTCCACCATGGCCTGAAAATGTGAAATAGAAAATTTGTGAAATAACTCCTAAGTTTTCTTTCTTTCCTTTTTTTCTTTCCCTTCCCTCTCCTTCCTTCTTTCCCTCTCTTTCTCTTTCTTTCTTTCTTTGAGAAAGAGCAGGGGAAGTGTATGAGCATGCCAGGGCCTGTTGCCACTACAAAGAAACTGCAGGCACAGCTCTGGCTTGACCTGGATACTGGGGAATCAAACCTGGGCTGGAAGGCTTTGCAAGCAAGTGTCTTGAATCACTGAGCCACTCCCCAGCCCCTATAAGTTTTCAACTGTACACCATCCTAAGTAGCATGTTGAAAATTTTCACAGTCCTACTCACCTGAGACCTGATCCATCCTTTTGACCAAGGTATCCACACCACATGCATTACCTGCCCAATGGTTACTTAGTAGCCGCTGTAGTTACCAGTAGGATATTCATGGGCTACAGTTTTTATGTTTAAGTGACCTTCATATAGTAGACCAATGCGACATTACAATGCCTATGTCATGGACTTCACCTCATCTCATCACGAATGCATCACACCATGTCCCATCATCCCAAAAGCGTGATACATTCCAAGAAGCTATTCAGAAAGGGAATTTCCATAAGTTTTACTATAATGGATTATCATAAGAGATCTATTTTTCAATTATTGTTAATCTCTTACTATGCTTAATATGTAATTTAAATTTCATGATAAGTATATAAGTATAGAAAAAAATTATCTATATAATTCAGTCTTCCCCATGGTTTCAGGCATCCACCGTGGAGCTTGGAGCATATGCCTTCCACATACTCTTTTCCTGGCTCTGTCCCCTTAGCCTGTGTGAGGACACATGGTTCTTCAGTCAGTCCGTTCCTAAACAGACTCTCTGTAGCTGACATCCTGGACAGGTGTGTGTTCCAGGGACCGGGTTTGTGTTTCTCCCTAAAGAGCAAACTTCACACACCTTATCCTTATTTGGATGATGTCACTTCATGTCAGGGCCACAGTTGCCAGGCATCATCCTAGAGTCATTGTTCCTTCGTCTACTTCATTGTTGCCCCTGAACTATTCAACTTCCCAGCCCAGGTCACATCCATCTTTGTCATCTCTGCCTGTGTTTAACTCCACGTGGGAGCATTGTGGTTCCTTTGGACAGTCACAGTATCCTTAATTTAAGGCAAGTGAACAAATCTAGACTCATCTTCCAGTTGCCCAGTATTGCGTTTTAACATGACCATTCATGATGCATAACTGCACACCCTCTAATTAACCCCTCAAGGGACAGGCCCTTTGTTCCTTTGTTCCTCTGTCTGACTATTAAGGTAACAGGTTGGCAATTAAATCTAAAATCATGGTTATTTAATCTGGTAAGCCATCTACAAAAATGTATATTTGATGCAGTTTCCCCAGAGATTGCTACAAACTTTAATAAGACATGTATACACACAGCACCTAATTTTCTGACTTCCTCATATGTCCATTAAACCAATGGAAATGTGAAGCCTGAGTTATCTAACTTTTCACACTGTAAAATATTTCCTAGCCACTCAAGAACTCCTTGGCTTCCTTTAATAGTTAGGAGGAAGAAAATTTTATACTTCATGAAAAATTATTCTTCAAAAAGCTACTACCTCCTAAAATGTATAGTATTTTGCAAAGAGTCATCTATAAACACATATATAGAATTTTGAATATTAGGGTTCTCTTAGATTCAGAGATCCCGTGGGGTTAGTAGAACTGGGGACTAATAGGCTGGGCTGAAGTAAACCTCCCTTTTGTGAGTGTGAGTCCTCATTTAGCCTTTTGGGACATTTTTAGCCTCAAGTCCCCCCACAGATGTGGAGAAGCGGAATTACTGCCCGTGGCCAACACCCCCAATGTGTTCTTCTATGTGAGGGAAGATTGATCAGCAGACCTCAGCGACTTGAGAACATTAGACCAAAGCTAACTCCGTTTATTCCCATCCTTAAGATCACACCTTGTTATAATTATTAGTAATAATATTCCTCATTATAGCTGATATTTTAATGTGTACAAGGCACTTTTAAAGTACTTCATTATATTCAACTATTTAATCTCTACAGCCAACCAAACTCTCATGCTTTTATAAGCAGCCCCCTTCCTCCCCTTATAAGGAAGGACACTAAAAGTGTAATCAAATGACTTTCCACAAAAGACACCATTGATAAATAGGTAGGAAGCCAACAAATACCACTAGCAGGCTCTTCTTAAAATATTATAGACTTAAATTTTCACTTTTGTTTTCTTCTATCTATACTCAAAACAGCTGAAAAATAAATATGTATTATACTTTTAAAATATTGGGATACAAATAGAAATGTGTATGAATTCATCTAGATGTTACATTTCAAATCAGCTCATTCCTTTATTCCTTCTGGGTTAAGTGATGGGTTCAAATTTTGGGGACAAAATTAGTCTTTCTTGTTCTCTGCATTGCTTAGTCATAGGTGAACATGACACACGCTATTTTTTAAGAATAAGAAAGTCTCTGGAATAAGCTTGGGACTTAATAAAAATACAATATCATCTTCATGAGAAATTCCAAATAAGAGCATTCAATGTTAAAAGCAATAGAGTACAAGAGGAAGAAAGGCCAGGCCACCTTTCCCCACATAAACAGGTGACATCTACTGAAAATAGTTGTGACTCAGCAGGAAACTCCAAGGCTCCTGAGAAGCAAGGAAAGGGTTCTTCCTTTTTCCTGACTTCACATCCCTTGAACTCATTTAGACATCAGATAAACCTAACCTGACCCTGGAAACCTATAGAAAAGAATATAGGAGGGGGCTGTGGAGACAGACCGGCTACTAACTACATCTTTCTAAAATAATAGACACCAAATATCTTCAATATATTTATCTAATGGCATGAGCAGTATGCCTAGCTCTTTACCAAAAGGAAAACATGAAAATGAGGTTCTATCCTATTCTACCACCATTTTATGAATAAGAAAGCTGAGTGTCAGCAGTTCAATGAGAAGTCCAAGAGCCGGTCATGCCAGTCTCTCTGCAGAAGATGACAGCACACTGGAAGTCCACAGGCCAGGTTTGGGTACACACCTGTTTGGTTTGGCCTATAGTGCCTTTTACTTAACCATTGTGACCTGCCTATATTTGAACATTGTTACCTCTTATCCATTTGAAACTAGTTGGGCACAGGTGAGAGCTGGTTTATGTCTCCTCTCTCCACCAGAACACCATCAGGCATTCACTCACCTGCCTGGCCCCTTGGTGCCTCACTTTTCAACAACTGGTCTGAAGTGTGTATTCTTTCATCCTCCAAGCTCGCAAAGGAAAAATGGTTGCTAAGCAAATTCTTCAGTCATATTTGATTGGTCACTCTCTTCGTCTCATTGTTACCATATCCGGTTGGCATTGGGATGCAGAGAGAAAGCCTGGTTTTGACCACCAAAAGAGATGTTGCAAGAAACCCTACATCCTTCTTTGGAGTCTTTCTCTCACCCACTGGGTCCCCTGGTGACAACATTCACTTTCATCTCATCCCTCTACAGAGTTAAGGTATTCTCCATGCCTGTGAGACCTCAGGGTAGAGGAATAGACTTTGTCTCCTTTAGCTCCATCCAGACTGCTTTTCTTAAAACTTCCTTCAAAACTCTGCTGTTGAAAGGGTTACCCTTCCTTTGCATCAATTATACATTACCAACTTCTCTGCTATCTTAGCTCAGCTCATAAATTCCTCTCTATCCAAAGTCCTACTGGCATTCAAGTGACTTCTGCATCCCCACTGGCCTTCCACTATTTTTGCTGCTTTTCCCACTTGTTCACTTAGCTGAAAAAAGAAAAAGAGCCTATGGGGAGGAAAAAACATGACTTTTGTCCCCACATAGCAGAACACTTATGAAAGAGTACATAGTGCTTAGTTTCAACCATTCTTTAGCTCAAACTATTTCCATAGTTTAGAAAGATTCTCTTCCAAATATAAATGGAAGTAGACTCAGAGCACAAGATTAGCTATTTTATTAAGAATATCAGTAGGGAGACTACAATCCTTAGGGGGAAAATAAACCCTCATTTGTTAACTTCACCTATTCCAATTTGTGTTGAAAAACAGTTCTAGATCTTACCTAAATAGTGCTAAATCAGAATTAGAAGCCCTTTTGAAAGTTTCTTTTTAAACTCTTTCTTAGAGGAATTCTTACAGTAAGCAAAGCCTGAAGCGCCTCCCCTTTCTCTGCATGTGTGTATGTGTGGTGTTGGACCCACTAATAGGACCTTATATTCCTCCTCCTGAAGTCTATCTTGTTTGATTTCACCTGCTGTTCCAATCTTCCAGATGATGCTTCTCAAGCCAAAGACAGGTCCTGTGATGGCTGATCTTCATTGTTAACTTGACTGATTTGAAACCTAGGAGATACACCCCTGAGTGTGTCTGTGAGGTCATTTCCAGAGAGGTTTAACTGAGGAGGTATGACTCACCCTAAAGGTGGATGGTATCATCCCATGGGCTGGGGCCCTGGACTGAACAAGAAGGAAAAGGAGAAAGACAGATCAGCACCAGCATTTGCTTTTGTCTACTTTCTGGTCCACCCTGATGTGAGCAAGCAGATTCATGCTCCTGCTGCCACAGTCTCCAGTCATACCCACTACCATGCCTCCCACCATAATGGACTGTGCCTTCAATCATGAGCCAAAATAAGTCATTCATCGCTTGCATTGCTTCTAATCAGATATGCTGTCACAGTGACAAGAGAAGTAATACAGAACTCTACCTACACCTGGACGGGTGCCATCATTGACTTTACCCAGGGCTAAGGGTTAGGAGAGTACGTCCCAACTCCACCATGAGCTCTCCCAACTTTTACTAAACTCATGGTCAATTAGTGGTGGTAAATAAAGCTTGATATTCTCATTTTGTCACTTTACTGAAAAGTAAAGACTCTCAGCCCAGAGACAGGCTAGTGGCCTTGGTACTCAAGGCCTCTGGGTTTTCGATGAGCCCTGGAACAGAATGCTGTGTCTGATGTCTGCCAACAGCAGGAACTAGAGCTGAAATGATTCGGTGAGTTACGGGAATAGCAATGGGTACTGCCCAAACTTTCTGAATGCTTTCAGGATGAGAAGGAGGAGAAAGGGACACTTCCCCCTGTCTGCAAGACAAAAGACCAATGGGAACCCAGGCATTCTTGGCAACTGAGTCTCACGCTGGGCAAAGTAGACAATCTGAGTTTCTCAAAAAAAAAAAAAAAAATTAAAAAGCTACTTTCAAATTGACCTAAGATGATTGAAAATGGAAAATATTTGCTACTTGGATTATTAGTTTGAAAGAAATTGCCCCAGGAAATATTTTGCAATTTAACTTAAATGGTAAGAATGTACATTTCCTTGGACTTCATTAAAGAATTTATCTCCTTTGCCTTCCTATTAGGTGGAACCATATGCCATGACCTACATTTGACCAGCTCTGACAAACACGTACAGGTTTTTCCTGCCTCACCACCAGTGACACTTTTCCACCCAGTCCTAGCCACAGGAGCCCTCCTGGACTGTGGAACATAAGTGCTGCTTCTCTTTTGAAAATTTTAAAAATAGTTTTATTTTTCCTTTACTTCTTTTCTCCTCATTTTTCATTGTAGTGAAATACACACACTGTGGTTTGACTGCCAAATGTCCCCCCCATAGGCTCCTGTGCCTGAACACTGGGTCCCATGCTAATGACACCTTTGGTGGGGGTGGGGTCAGATGGAGGGAGTGCTCCAATGTGCAGCAGACCTTGAAGGTTAGTGCCCCACCTTGCTTCTGGTCCTGATTCACCCGGATGTGAGGAAACTTGAGTTAACCCTCCATGAAGGATTATACGCTCAAACTGTGAGCCCAAGATAGATCCTTCCTCCATTGCTACTTCTTGCCTGTCATTTTGCCACAACGGTGAAAGTAACTCATCTACCCTTTTAACACCACCAAAGGTGCACTCACCACCTAACCCTACATGCCCTGCTCCTTGTTTGGTGACAACAGTGTGAAAATACTCTGTCCCCTGACATCGCTAACCTGCTGATCCACACAGACTTCTCCAGGTACTGGTGCCCCACAGCCAAATAGTTGGATACCCACTAGCTTCACTGCCTGCCTTTCCTCAAGACCTCCTCTCCTCCCACCTGTTCTGTGACTATCCTAATTAGGAGTCATCTTCCTGTCCATCACACTGTCATAATTTTACCCGATTTCCCACCATGGTTTACTTCAATACCATCCTCCACATGGCTGCCCCTGGAATCTCTGGAGACAAATCTGAGCCAGGTATCCCTCCACTCAGAGCTCCTGATGTGTTCCCCCATCCAGTTCTGTTCCCTAACACATAAGGCCATCTCCTCCATGAGATCATGCCTTCTCCAGATCCAGGTCTGCCAATTCTTGCTGTTCAACTTACTCTCCCACAGCCCCGACTGGCCATAATGCCCCTGGAATTGTACACTTCCTACCCTCTGGGTTTACTATTCTTTTAATGGAACGTTCTTCAAACTGCTATTTGCCTGTCCAAAGCTGCCAGCTGAGCAGGGCATTCCTCACCTCTGCTTTGGGTCAGTTGAGATGTCTTGTTCTGAGCACCCATTATTCAGAGGAAGCAGGAACGATGGTGGTGAAGCGCCCAGCGCTTGTCATCAGTAAGAACTGGGCTTGAATCCCACACCTTCAACCTCCAAACTTCCTCAGTTTCTTTGAGTGCTTGTTTTCTTATCTCAAACATGAAAGTGCCAATGCCTACCACATAGATGCAAAGTAGGGAATGTTTTCAGTACATTGTTACTACTTTTGTTATCCCATTATAGCCTCTGGATGTTTCTATCTTTGCTCTTATAGATTTCCCATTGTATATATCTTGTTTCTTTAGTAAATTTAATTCCTTGAGGTCAAATTCTGGGCTTTGTTCATATATGTAACTCTAAAGAATATACTTGTTACAAATATCTTAAAAAGTGAATGCAAGAAGAAATATTTGTGTTCACATTCTTTATGTCTCTTAAGATACATTATGACGTGTATTACAGTAATGTGAAAATGTGTCTTTTCTATTAGAGTCTAAGTTGCCTGTCTTCAAGTTTCACATCTTAATAAACATACATCTAACAGAATTTGGGACTTTTGGGCGTTGATTCTTTTAAATAACATAATGACACATGGAAGCAAATTAAGACACAATACCACATACATTTTTAGATACCTTCTCTTTCTATTATCTCTATGTCCCTACATCACTGAATTTTTAATCTTCTCAAATAAAACATGCCTTGGGGCCTTTTGAGGAGCCTGAAGCTCTATCACCTGGTGTTTGAAAAAATCCTTGCTCAGTTCCCAAGCCAACCATGAGTAACTTTTCCATGGCTGCATGTTCCCACCGGAAAATGAGTGGATTTCCTGTGTCAGGGAGAGTCACATTTTAGCTTTGTCCTTAATACCAAGCATGTAAGTTTTGTTGACTGATAAAGTGAATGGTATTTTGAGTTTTTCCTTTCATCAGAAAGACGTGGGATTATGCAGATTGATGCCATCAGAATTTATGGAAGACTAAATACCTAAAGACTGTTTTGCAGACAATAGGCTTGTTCCATAGCAGAAAAGGCTGCAGAGAATTTAAAAGAGGCCTCTATGTTAACTGAAAGAATTAAATAGTCTAATTTAACTTAGGATATGGTGGTGGAACTTTTACAGAAATTCAAAAGGGTCTAGAAGAACATCCTCATCTCACACAATAAGTCAGAATTCCACCTAGATTAGAGCTCCATCTTTCTGAACTTCTGATAAGCCATGGTCATTTCCAATATGTTCCTAAAACAGGTATCAGTCACATTTTCTGTAGCCTTCTAGGCATTTCTTCCTTGTAATTTTGCCATCTTTCTTTGCCCCTGTGATCTTCAGATCCTCAGTGTACTCCTCCCCATAAAAGTTAATAAGGTTTAACATAAGTATTTAATACTCATGACAGCAGACTGAGCCCTCCTCTAATGGAAGTGATTTTGAGCTGTGGCCAATATAACCCTACCAGCAGGCAGAAAACTGAGATCCTGGCATGAGATGAGCCACCACAGTCATACGGGGGAGGATCCATATGGAACCCCACAGAGAATGATTGGATGTACAAGGGACTCACAGCCATAGACATTCAATCAATAAAAGATAAGCCAGTGTGACAGAAACCAATGAATCTTGACACAAAAACCCCTAAGCTCACATCACCATAGCAGCCTCAATACTCACCCACCACGACTCAGGGAACTGAGCGGAAGAGGGGGCAGAAAGATTGTGAGAGCCGTGGTGGGGGAGAATAGCAGAGACTAGGCAACCCTCAGTAACTACACACTTGAGACATGAGAGCCCGGCTGAAGAATGAGCTATCCATGGTCCCCTACCACAAAGACTGATCCAGAAGGCCCATGGAGGAGGATATCCAGCTGACTGGGGATGGGGGAGGGGAGCAACGGGAAATTGGGGAT
>PVHP010001756.1:70986-100940 GCA_004024765.1 Zapus hudsonius | reverse complement strand
CCCTAATCAGCTGGATATCCTCTTCAATGTACCATCTGGATCAGTCCTTGTGGCAGGGGACCCTGGATAGCCTAGTACTCAGCCCGGACCTCCTGGCTCCAGTGTGTTGTTGCTGAAGGGTGCCATGCCTCTGGGTAGTCTCCCCCACCACGGCTCTTACAATCTTTCCGCCCCCTCTTCCGCATAGTTCCCTGAGTCGTGGTGGATGAGTATTAAGGCTGCTTTAAGATTGTGAGTTTAGGGGACTTTGTGTCGAAGATCATTGGTTTATGTCTCACTGGCTTATCCTGTGTAGGTTGAATGTCTGTGGCTGTGGGTCCCTCGTTCCTCCCATCATTCTCTGTGGGGTTCCATAAGGATCCTCCACGGTATGACTGTGGTAGCTCCTCTCTTGCCAGAATCTCAGGTATCGGCCTATGGTCAGTTGGTAGGGTTAGCTGCACGCCCGGCTTTTTAACATTTTTTTTAAAAGAAGATTTGAGGTATATTAAAGATATTTTACTAGAAAATTTAGGCACTAGAATTAAGAGAAGGAAAGAGGCAGTCAGGAAGAGAGTAGAATACTCTTGGGAGTAAGTATAGGCATCTCTAAGAGAAAAGCATCTTATTTGGCATTTTTATCCATGATTTAGATCAGGACAAAACTGCGCATCTAGAAAATTAGGAATGATGCTAAGCTGGGAAGAGCCTGAAATCAAAATCCAAAAAATTCCTGGCAGGTGAGAGCCAACAACATGGAGGACAGTAGACACAGGTGTAGGCAGTACTTAGACATTAAAAGTACTGAAGTTTCCAGGAGTACAGGGTGGAGAACATGACTCATCAGTGTTGTGAGAAGGTCTAGACACAAGCTGTGTGAGGCCTGGTGCAGAGAGGCAACACAAACAGCTGCTGCGCTGCTGACTTGAGTCTCTAGGACTGGAATGGCCCCAGGCCTGTGGTGTCAGTTTCATTTCTGGGTACAACACTTGATGTTTTGGGATGCTAAGAACCATCATTAGAGACCAGCGAGGAACATTCTCAAATCCAAGACTGAGTGGTTGGTACAAGAAGAGAAAATCAAAAGGAAACATGTCTCTGATCCTCAAATCCATAAATGGCTGTCCTGTGTGGGAGGTAGGTGCCCTAGAAGTAACAGACGAAGTATCCTTGTCCAAAACGCCAAGTCCAAGTGTTTATGACATGATGGCATATTTGCACAGATTTTACTGGTTGAATATCACCAGTAATTCTAAAAGAAATAAAGGAATTATAACCAGGTTTGACCATGGGTCTATGCTGGCCGTAGGGCCTTAGCAGCTGTTTGTCAGAGGCAGGGAGACTGGGATTTGTGTGATATGTGTGACTTATATCTGGACAGATGCTCTGTAAGGCCTCATCCCACACTGGTGTCCTGTGGTTTCTGTGTAGTAGTCCAAACAAAGCAGACTGTGCTGAATTCTGGGTGGTTGTTGCCTGGCCACCTTGGCCAAGAGACAGAGAATATCATGGGTTTTGAAATGTGGACAGAAAGAGGGAGCTGTGCACATGAATGAAGGCTGTCAGGTAGGAATGCCTGGGGTGAAAGGGTGAGGACTGAGAAACAGTGAAAGGGACTTCTGCATACACACTATAGAGCTGTAGAGGGAAACCTCTTAGCAGGAAGTAGAGGTTGGGCTTACAGCATCAGATAGCAGGCTGGGTGTTTCTGAAGGTTTTATTGAGAAGCATTACCGGTAAGAGAGATGGTTCTGAAGGCCTTTGAACCCCTTTGCTCTCAAGTGGCCTCATAGGGAGTCAGGGCAGAGGCCCCAAACACCTGAACCCCAGTGATGCAAGCCACTCAAGTCGCAGGCAATTTCCTAAGACCAAGGGAGAAAGGTGTCTTTCAGAAGATGAGGAGCAAGAATGCCTCCTCATCCTCTTGCAGCCACAGCTGAGGTCTCCTATTTCTCCTGATCTAATTCTGAACTGTAGCATTAAGTCATCATATCTGGCAGTCATTGCCTCCAAACTGAGAACGTCAAGCTTCTTTTCTGCCATTTTTCACAAATGTGGTGGTTGTAGGGCACTAGTTCTGGTCACCTGTGTGCACCATTTACCTTTCTTTCCACATTAAACCTTTAATTTTTCTTAGCAAAATGACCAACAGTGAGATGCTGTGATGTACAGTGTATGTTAACCACACTTCCATTTCCTAGCATTTCCACACAGCAGGTGTAAGCAAGTGCAGGCCTAGTTCCTCATCCCCAGATTGGAGAGGTAAAGTGGCACAAGGAAGCAGGTTCCTAAGTGTCAAGTGACCTTTTTCATGGGCGGAAAGACTCTGGCAAGGATATTATTGCTCTTTTCACTTAAAAAAAATCACAGTGGAAGGGTTTGGCTCTGGCAAAGCCAAGTCAAACAGGATGCTGCCTTTTTTCCAAGCCTTTCTAGCATTGGGCTATTCTGTGTAGCTTCTCACACTAGGCTCTGGGGTCACCTCCTAATCCCTAAATGGCACTCTGACCTGTAAAGTGAGGAGGAGGTAGAGACTGTGTTTGCATGAACTCACAGAGGGAAGTGATCATGCAATTTTCCCAAGGATAAGGGAATGTTCTTCTTCCTCCCTTCCTTCCTTTTCTTCCTTCCTTCCCCTCCTCCCTCCCCATACTAAAACAAGAACAGTCCAACTATAATAGCAAAAGCACTCGCACAGGCTGCCTCTGAGGCCACTCAACGCCATGTTTGTTCCGGTTTTCTCTGTGGCTGTTAAGGTCTTAGCTCTGTCCTTGCTATACCAGTGTTGTCCAAAAGGCCTTAGAGGCTATCCAAGAGACTACATTAGCCCCCAAAGCTCAATGGTAGCACTTCCCTAGCTTTTACAAGGCCTTGAGTTTGATTCCCTGTGCCACAAAAGAAATACATAACATAAATCAGAATTCGTGTGTGATTCTACCAAACCATGGTGTTCATAATCCTGTCGCCATGGAGAGCCCAAATAGTGTCTCGTTTGATTTCAATTTGATCTCAAGTCTGAATGAAAAATCATGTGTGTGTTATAGGTTGGTTCTGTGGGCTGTATGACTATACCTTGAAACACTGAGAAAAACAAGTAAAGCTGTGATTATTTAGATCTAAAACAAAATACTGCCAGGCACAGGATTGCCCCCTGGTTACCTCACTATCTGAAGACTGAGGCAGGAGGATCACTTGGGCCAAGGAGTCTAAGAACAGCCTGTGCAACACAGTGAAACCTTGTCTCAAAAAAAAAAACAGTAGGACTTTCATAATGTCATTTCTTTTTTTTAATATTTTATTTATTCACCTTCAAGCAGAGAGAGAGAGAGAGCACGAGAGAGAGAGAGAGAGAGAGAGAGAGAGAGAGAGAGAGAGAGAGCGCACCAGGGCCACCACCTTGTGGGTCTGGCTTATGTGGGTACTGGGGAATTGAACCCGGGGCCTTAGGCACTGGAGGCAAGTGCCTTAACCGCTGATCTATCTCTCCAGCCCTCATAATGTCATTTCTGATAAAACTGTAACTGTATCTCTTGAACTCATAATTGTGTTATCCTGATTTTCCAGGCCTATTGTGCTTGGAGGTTCTTAGTCTGCCTTGTTCAGACCCTTGACTTATGAGGCAGATCAGCTGGTTAATTTTCACTTTATATATGGCCTGTGAGCCATTGTTAAGGGGCTGCACTGGTATGCAAGGGTTTAGTTCCCATAATTCTCTACCAATATTCCTGATCAGTGTATATATTCACTGCTATTTTAGTAAACATAGTTTACAGGAGCCCAGATTATGACATTTTAGTAATAGAGAGTCCTTTGTTGATATAAAAGAAAATATTGGCATGAAGTATCTAAACCACAACTTGGCTCTACTTACCAGTGCACACAGAGATTTGACCTGACTCATCCGGTAGGCGTGAAGCTGTCATGGAGATTGAACATTTCTTTGCTTCCACTCAGGGCACAGGCCCTCCTTTTAAGACTGAAGACGCTGAAGTCTAGGATCATTGCGTGGCCTGGATAGATTCCTTACTCAGTCCAACACTTTTTCTTATTTTATGCTACCTGCCCCAACAAACACACCTATTGTATTTCCATGGAACCAAACCACTTGGCTTGTTTGTGAGGGATTTCCTAGATTAGGTTAACTGAGGTGGGAAGACCTAACCTAAATTTGGGCAGTGGGCACCATTTTATGGCTGGGGGTCCTACACTCTATGAAAAGGAGAAAGTGTCCAGGTATGTTAGTGCATGCCATTAATCCCAGCACTCAAGAGGCTGAGGTAGGAGGATTACCATGACTGAGACCCTGCCTCAGAGAGAGAGAGAGAGAGAGAGAGAGAGAGAGAGAGAGAGAGGGAGAGAGGGAGAGAGAGAACTGAGCACCAGCATCAGTTGCTCTCTGCTTCCTTGATGTCATGCAGTGTGACCAGCTGCTTCATGCTCTTGCCACTTTGCCTTCCCCACCATGATACACTGAATCCAATAAGTTAAACTCTTTCTTCCTGAAGTTGCTCCTGGTCAGGTATTTGATCACAGCCATGAGGAAGTAATGAACACACATACTTTCTTGGAATCACTGCTCTGTAATCTTAAAGCAGAATTTCCACACACTTTATAACAATGTGTCCTGCTTAGAATTCTAAACAGGAATTGTCCCTCTCCAATCAAGAGATGTGATTCCTGTTCTGAGGAGCCACTGTTTTGGCAGCTTTTCAGTATATCACCCCATGTGGCATTGCACCAAAGGACCTTGTATATCACAGGCTTTTACTCTGCAGGTGATTTGCTTCCTCAGGTGATATAAGTTCTTCATCTGATCTAACCAGCCACCTGCTGCTACCTTCTCATGCCTCAGTCCCTCTAGCATGTCAGCTAACATCAATCTTCCTATGATGGTGATTTTTATCAGTCCACCCTGTGACCAAACACTTCCCTGAGACGCTGACCAAGTGTCCTTGTTGTCTTCACAGTGGGCTCCATTCATTCCCAGTCCTCTCTGGGTCCTCTCTGAGCTCCTGGAGCAGCTGGTTCCAGGAGACAGTATACACCCAAATATTCCCATCCCCACAGCTTTGCTGCTGTGACTTCTGGTCTCAGAAGCTCAGCTCTGAGCTCCTAGGGAAAACTTTGTACAACATTGTCGGTCCATGCTACTCCTAGAAATCAAGAATTATTCCACTGAGTCAGAGTCCTGGGATGTCCCATTTATCACTAATTAGAACCAAACAATTCATTGAGTACTTAGTGACAGCTTAAATACTTAGTAGCCATTTGAAAAAAAAAAAAAAGTACTTGCTTGCAAATCCTGATATCCTGGGTTCAATTCCCCAGTACCCATGTAAAGCCAGATGCACTAAGTGGTACGTGCATCTGGAGTCTGTTTCCAGTGGCAGGAGGCCCTAGTGTACCCATTCTCATATTCTCTCTACCACCTCCCATTTCAAATAAATAATTTGTAAAGCAGCCGTTTTCTTCTGGAGTACCTTTTTTAAAAAACTAATGACTGACCCAAAGCCAGTTTTGTGACGATAGGAGACCATAAAGTGGAATGCAATGGGAACTGCTGTTAAACCCCCCCCCCACCTTGATCTAATAACTTGTACAACATCTAACAGATTTTGGGGAAGTTGCTTCCCTTGAAAATTTAAAATGCTCTGTGACATAAATTCACTGCAGTGCCCAGGCACCTTGGCACACAGTTTGGTGGTCATGGCTCTGTGTGATAGACTTCTCTCTTATGTTCCCCTGGGTGCATTTGGTGGCTCAGTGTCATAGTTAATCACATGCCGCTGGGATGAATCTCCAAACCAGGCACATTTTGGGGGAGGAAAGTATTTATTGAAGTAACAGACCTAGGGGAAGTTAAGGAAAAAATGCTGGCTCCCTTTCACAGAAGTAAGCAGAGAGAGAGAAACCCACCACCAGCACCTCAAGCAAGCAAGCACACTGTAACACTGTGATTCACAAAACAGCAGGACTGCCAGGCTTGGGCTCCAGCTGCTGTTTTGCATGTCTCCCTAGAATTTTGCATCCAATTTAGAAAGGATGTCATAACCCCAGGAGGCCAGGCACTTCCTCCAGCCAGAAAGCTGGAGACAATTTACAATTATAATAAATCTTTGATTCTTTGTGGGGGGACATCTATTCAAAACTACCACACTCAGTCTTCATATAAGCAGTCAATAAATATCCATGATTCTGTTATTCCTGACCACCTATTAGACTGCAATGCCATGGCTTCAGCAATGTTCTGAGATCCTTGGCATGGCAATAATTCAAATATAATTGATTTGAACATCTTGAGGGGACCATAAAGGAAATTTCTGTACTGAGTGAAGGTTGCTGTAGCTGACCTTTCAATTCCCTTCTAATGCAAAGTTTCTTTTACTTTAGCAGTAACCACATGCTTGATGAGACTGACAGCAGTCACCTGAACATAGTGAGGACAGTGGTCTTGATGCTTGGTGGTAGTGCACTTTGCATTATTCTAACGTGCTGAATTTGGTGTGGAGGAACAAAGTAGACACAAAGCTCCTTTTTTTTACTTAATGAGGTAGACTAATTGACAAGTAGACCTCAGCTACCTTTATTGCCTGGAGAAGGATTGTGTTCAGTGGCATTTTTGCTAACAAAAATGTCCCACTGGCCTCATCAGCTTTGTTGCTCACTCTACTGGGGAATAGCTCTTTCACATTCATGTGGCCTGAAATTTGTCCCCCATTGAGAGCCTGTGCAGGCTTGCCCCGTCTTCTTGGTAAGCGTGGTCCTCATTGCTGCATATCTTGTCAAAACCAATCCATTGCCAAGGGTGACTCTAGTGGTGGCCGCCACTAGAGTTTAATTCTTTCCTCTTGAGATTTATCTCCTGTGAAATTGCAGCTACTTGAGGGAGAATGGCAGAACAGGCTTGTTAGTCACTCACACCTCTGTTAACAATAGGTGATCATATCCCTTCTGGTAAAGCCAGTTTAATAACAAGTGGGGGGACAGTTTTATGGTTACTCCCTGGTAACTGGAACAATGAATGGTACCACATAGGCAGGAAAGAGTGAATTAGAGTTGGCAGAAAGAAAAATAAATAAATAAAACAGACTAGTTAAAGGGACTTTCAGCATAACAAAGGGGAAACTTGGTTTGGCAATGGCTGAGGAACTGAAGAACCTGGATCAGGGCAGTAGCTCCAGGCAAAAACCCAGTATGTCTGGATATATCTTTAGTAGACTGAGATAATTGGAAGAAAGGTTTGAATGAAGTGACCAGTAAATACAATGAAACAAAGCAAGATAACAAATAAAAGACCAAGATTTAACTCTGGGGAAGACAAACAGTGTGGTACAAGAAAGAAAAGCAATCCTAGGGTTGGAGGGGGGTTAAACTCAGTGGTGGATTACTCACTGAGGTCAAGCAAGGCACTGGGTTCCACTCCCAACTGCAAAAAAACGGTAATCCTAGCAAGATACATGGCACACCTTCATATAGCAATTAGATAGTCATAATAATAATGTCAGCACCAAGATATATTGAAGTGCAATTATAATTAAGTTGGCAAGATAAGAAGATAAGATTTTGTAATCATGGGGAAAGAGAGCTAAATCCTCATCAAACCAAAATGGGAAGTATTGTCTACTGCCTAATCCCCTCTGCCCAGGAAAAAAAAAAAAATCCAGGAGTTTAAGTAGTGATAGGGACATACTATTTTCACACAGAGGTAAAGTATAAAACAGGGCTCTGTGGAACATTTGTGACTGCTATCTTCTATAAAAAGTCTTGCAATTATTTGCCTTTTAAAGCTTTGCTTATATAACTATAATCAATTAAAGATTTGTTAAGAGACCAAAATAGAAGCGGCATATGACACTGGACAGACTATGCTTATAAGGTTGAGCAGGAGTTCTGTAGACCATGGAGTAGAGGCTGTGCTTTCAGGTGCAGACAGTGAAGACCACAGAGAGTTGGGTATAGTCTGGCCTCTAAGACACCTTGGGATGTGGGAACAATCCCACATAGATCCTGGTTTGTCTCCCTTTGAAGTTCTTGTAGTTTAGAGTTGAAGACATGGCCTTTTGTGACTGGCAACATTATAACCCATATGAATTGCAGGCTGTCATAGATATCAAACAAGCTCACAAGCAGCTCCAAACTAATCTAAGGGAGATCTCTTATTCTTAAGAATACTTGGTTACTCTAAATTAATATTATTCTTTGATGTGATCGCATAGAGTAAAATGAGCTGTCACTGAAATGTCCTTCGCAGTAAGGTTTGCTGAAAAGGCAGCATCTTTTCAAGCCCTTGCCTTAGGCTTGTTGTCTTCTAGCCACCATTCCCAGCCTTCAAGAGTCCTTGTAGAGAAACAAGCTCCATATGAAATAACTTGGCAAAAATTGAGAAGTTTCAGTGTCTGGATGGCCTTAGGGCCAGAACAAAAAGGCTTGACAAATGCACATATATTCTAAAGGTGACAGATGTCTTGGCAGGTGGTCAACTATAGCTCTTTTGAAACTAGGTCACTTCTGCCTATACTCAGGTGCATTCAGAGACCTGGAGGTAAGCCTTGGTTGTACCATCTTTGTGACCTCATCAAAGGCCCTTAACCCTTTTGAGAGTCAGATACGGACAGTTCAAGATCACATGGGGACTGTAGGAATCAGGTAAAAATAGCCTGTATGGCAGGGCCTTGTCAATGGGAATTCCTGTGCAAATCAAGGTTTCAACTAGTAAGGGTTTTTAGTTTTAGTTTTTATTGTTACTATTTTTAGTTTGCTATTTTGAGGCAGAGTCTCAAGTAGCCCAGACTGGTTCATGTAGATGAGATTGGCCTTGAACTGATTCTTATGTCTCCACCTTCTTTTTTTTAAATATTTTTTTTTATTCATTCATTCTCAAGCAGAAAGAGAGAGAGAGAAAGAGAGAGAGAGAGAGAGAGAGAGAGAGAGAGAGAGAGAGAGAGAGAGAGAGGAGTACCAGGGCCACTACCTTGTGGGTCTGGCTTATGTGGGTACTGGGGAATTGAACCGGGGGCCTTAGGCACTGGAGGCAAGTACCTTAACCGCTGAGCCATCTCTCCAGTCCATGTCTCCACCTTCTAACTGCTGGGATTACAGGCATGCATCACCATGCCTAACTCAAATTTTGAGTTTTTCTCTCTACAAATGTGCTTCTTACTTTCATATTTTTATTATAATTGTGTCTAGGTAGGCTTGCCTGTTAAGGGATAGGCTAAGGCACTATAACAGTCTCAAAATGTGGCAGTTGGAATAAGTTTGAAATGAGCTTCTCTCTCACAGAACAATCTGAAACTGTACTCTCCAATATAATAGCCATTAAGCCATTGTGGGTAGTTAAACTTAAATGGGTTAAAAATGGAAACCTCAGGGGTTGGGGATTTAGCTCAGTGAATGAGCATTTGCCTAACAAGCCTTTTCATAGGAAAGTAGCTATGGCCTGCTAGGCTGACCCCTACCATGACGGGCAAATGAACAGCTCTTCAGGAGTTGTGCCTTGCTGCGGGAGAAGGGTGGCCAGCTCTTCTTCAGTATAAAGAGTCAGGCTGGGCACCAGAGTAACTGGGACACAGGGACATGTGTGGGTTTCTGGAGAGATGCAGCTATACAAAATAGAATCACACCAAAAGTAAATTGTTTGGTAGTATGTGTTTTTCTGTAATTGAATTGTTTTAAAGGTGTCGCCCCACATTGGGAAATGTCTTTATGCCAGCAATCAAGGTGGCTGGAGGAAGACAGAGGAGTTAGAGTCCTGGAGAGAGGGTTTGTCAAGCAGGAAGTATCTGTAGCAGGTGTAACATTAAATAATGGGACTGTAGTTATAAGAGGTCGATCAAGTGTGGTTGATAAGATTAAGCTGATTCAAGAAGGAAAGAAAGGAATTAAGAATAGATGCCCATGAGCCAGGCGTGGTGGTGCAACACCTTTAATCCCAGCACTTGGGAGGCAGAGGTAGGAGGATCACCATGAGTTCGAGGCCACCCTGAGAGACTACATAGTGACTTCCAGGTCAGCCTGGGCTAGAGTGAGACCCCTACCTTGAAAAACCAAAAAAAAAAAAAAAAAAAAAGAATAGATGCCCATGAAGTGGAGAAAAAAAGAGATCTCCCTTAGATTAGTTTGGAGCTGCTTGTGAGCTTGTTTGATATCTATGACAGTCTGCAAGTGGGCATTCTGGATAGTTTTAGGGGCAGATCAGATGGATATGAAGATCCTTATCTTATCCCCTCAGTGGTACTTAGTGAATGAAGTATTGGGTGGCCACAGCCTCCATTCCATCTGTTCACTTCTGGTCCCATGGGTCCTTGATGGTGAAGACTGTGAGAGATTTGAGAGACTCAAGCTGGGCTCCTGGGCACCATTTGGTCTGATTGTAGAAGTGGAACTGGCAGAGTAGCAATATTGAAAACAAGCAACCCCAGATGGTCCCAGTGTAGCACACTGAGTCAGTCAGATCTCGAGCAAAGCAGAGGCTCCTTTTGTCCCAAGCTCTGATGGAGTCAGCCTTGGGGCAGACATTGGCTGCTTGAGGAATAGAGAAAGTAATAGAGATGAGGTCTGCATAGCCAGTGAGAGGGCAGAAGGATGAACTAAGAAGTCTGTTCCCTTTATCTGTAGCAACAGTGTCAAACCACCAAGCATAAGGAGGGGATAGACACTCAGATATAAAAGTGGGGTAGCACAGTGTAAGGGGAAAGAGGCAAAGGGGTGCTGTTGTTTCTAAGGGAGTCTCTGGGATTGAGGAGAGGGAGGGTGTATTAGTTAGGGTTCTCTAGACGAAACAGGGTTGAGAGAATGGATTATGGTAAAAGGGAATTTATTGGGGTAGTTTACGACAGTCCAACAATAGCAATATGTAGGCCCACAGGTAAAGGAACCAGTAGCTGTTCAGTCCACGTGGCTGGATGCCTCTGTAGCCCCAATCCAGCCCAGAAGGCCTGATGTCTCCCTGGGGAGTGGCTGCTCTTCAGTCCACAACGTGAGGCCAAGGAAACTGGGTTCTAATGTCCAGGAAGGGTTGGAGAGCAGGATTCGAGTTTAAGTCAGGAACCAGCACCAGCAGCCAGGGGAAGGAAGGAAGAAGAAGAAGGTTTTCCTTCCCCCCAAGCTTTTTTGTATCCATTCTCTTCTGGAAGGCCCACCCACTTGGGGGAAGGGCAACTCACCTCCTCCTTTTGTCAATCCTTTCTGCAGGCAAGCTCAGAGACCTGCCCAAGATTACTGTAGATTATTAAACAAGGCAAGTTGACAATAAACTTAACCATCACAAGTCCACCCCTTGTCAACTTGACATTAAATCATATCTCATTACATCTTAGTGTTTAAATGAAGACAGTAGCCGGGCGTGGTGGCGCCCTCGGGAGGCAGAGGTAGGCGGAGTTTGAGGCCACCTTGAGACTGCAGAGTGAATTCCAGGTCAGCCTGGGCTAGAGAGAGACCCTACCTCGGAAAAAAAAATGAAGACAGTAATCTCATGATTCTGCCTAACATGATATAACTATCTTATGTGTAACCAAAACGTATAATCTTATCAATATACAGCAGGTCCCTTGAGGAATGCTTAATCTAATATCTAATAAGCTAAATATAAATTTAACAATGATTAATTACATAATAGAGGAAAAACAACGATATTGGTAGACATAGGGGCAAACATTCTTAGCAAATAATACAAACAAAAACTCATGGCAATTACAGCCCTCGTCTCTGTAACTGGTCACGTGGCCTTAGTTGGTATTTTTAACTACCTTCTTCTTCTACCCATTCTGTATTTTTTTCACCTTCAGCAAGCCCCTCAGCAGGTCTTGGTTCTTTACCTGGAGGGGTGACCCATATTTTCATTCCTGATGGATTTGGGCCATTTTTCACATTGCCTTGATTGGGGTGTTGTAGTTTCCCATTGACTTTGATAACAGGGCATGGTAACACCAAGAGGCGCCCGATAGAGTCTCCTGCGCTCCAGACATATTCTTCCTTGCCTCCATTGTGGAGGAGCAGTCCAATTTCTCCCTGGTAGTCTGGATCAATCACTGCTGCTAACAGTGTAACTCCTTTTTTGGCCTGTTGACTGGAGGGCATCAGGAGCCCAAAGTGCTAGGGGGAAGTCTTAGAAAGAATAATGGACTCCTTGGATGGTTGGGGCAGGAGGTGACCTGCATGCTCTCAGAGGAGGTTTCTGAGGAGGGTGAATGTGGGCAGGTAGTTTTGGAGAGGAGTGTCTGATAATGGGGGAAGATTACCCAGCAAGAAAGGATGCCCATACGTAAGTTCAAAAGGGCTGAGGAAAGAGGGGGCTTGAGGTGTTGATCTGATTCTGGTTAGGGCAAGTGGGAGGAGGCGTATCCAAGGTAGGTGTAGTTCAGAGGTTAACTTTGACAGGTGAGTTTTAAGAATAGTGTTTGCCCTTTATACCTTGCCTGAGGACTAGGGCCTGTATGGAATGTGAAGCTTCCAGTCCACTCCCAGAGCCTTGGATACCTCCTGTGTCACTTTAGAAATAAAGGCTGGCCCATTGTCTGACTGTATGGTGAGCGGGAGACCAAAGCCGAGTAGGAATCAAGAATAAGGGAAGCAACGATATTTGCAGTCTCCCCAGTGGTTAGAAATACTTCAGCCCAGGGCTGGAGAGATGGCTCAGCGGTTAAGGCACTTGCCTCCAGTGCCTAAGGCCCCGGGTTCAATTCCCCATGTCCCACATAAGCCAGACCCACAAGGTGGTGGCCCTGGTTCTCTCTCTCTCTCTCTCTCTCTGCTTGAAAATGAATAAATAAAAATATTTAAAAAAAAAAAAAGAAAAAAAAAGAAATACTTCAGCCCAACCGGAGAAGGTGTCCAATATGGTAAGGAGATATTTGGTCTTTTTATAAGGGGGCATGTGAGTGAAATCAATCTGCCAGTCAACCTCTGGGAGAGAGCCCCGGTATTGGTGGGGTTTGAAGGAAGGAGGGGCCAAGTACCACCCTGTGAAGAAGCTTTAGCACAAAGAGAGCAGGACTGTATCACAGCAGAGATGAGCGAGAAGAGACAGGGATGGAAAAGGAGTGGAGTCAGGAATCTCTGCAGGGGGCGAACCCCAACATGGATAAGATTGTGTAAGTGGGTGAGTATGATGGAAGCTTGGGAGTCAGGTAGGCAGTTAAGGTCCCCCAGGAGTAGCCAACCCTGTGGTCCCAGGACAGCACCTTGTTTCACCAGAGTCTAATGCTGTTCGAGGGTAAAAGAAGTTGGGCAAGGAAGAAGGCTGAAGAAACCTGCGTTTTCTGAAAACTAACCTCTGACAATTCTGTCTGCAAATGAGTTTCCCTGAGCCACAGGTGAATTCAGGGGCTGACAGCTGCCTTTTAGAGGGGAGTTAGGAGACCTCCAGTAGCTTACGGATAAGGGGGCCATTTGTGATTGGGGTACTCTTTGCTGAAAGGAAGCCTCTCTCCTTCCAGATGGAGTCAGTATATATATTAATTGCTTTTCCCTGGGCTAAGGTCAGAGCTTGGGTGAAAGACACAAGCTCTGCCTTTTAGGATGTGCTCCCCTGTGCAGAGGTCCAGCCTCTACCACCTGATCATCTGAGACAATAGCATATCCTGCTACCCTAGATCCCAGTTAATAGATGAGTTCCCATCTATGTACCATGTGTGGTCAGGGTTAGAAAGAGGATGTAGAGAAATTCTGGAGTTGTAGTAATAAGTTCCTCTAGGGTCTCAAGACAGGAGTATGTTAGTTGTTTAGGGAGGGGTAGAAGTGAGGCTGGGTTAAGTGGGGGACAGAGTCCAGTGTGATATCAGGGTTGTCGAGGAAAGTGACATGGAAGAGTTGAATATTTGAGGGGTC
The DNA here is from genome assembly GCA_004024765.1 of Zapus hudsonius. Taxonomy (NCBI): domain Eukaryota; kingdom Metazoa; phylum Chordata; class Mammalia; order Rodentia; family Dipodidae; genus Zapus; species Zapus hudsonius. Next base: position 87,134 of record PVHP010001756.1, on the reverse strand, counting down.
AGTATGGACAGACAGTAGTTAGAGAGGATATCCTTGAGCCTGTGTGGACAAAGAACAGTAAGCTTTTGCCCAAAAGTGAGCTTTTGGGCCTCCTGGGCCAGAATTGCAGCTGAAGCAAAGCACACAAGCAGGGTTGCCAACCCCGAATAGAGGTTTCTAGTTGTTTAGAGAGGTAAGCCACAGGTGCAAAGGTAGGGTCCTTCATCTGTTCCAAGACTACCAGTGTTATTCCTCCTTTTTCAGTAGCGTAGATGAGGAAGGCCTGCTGGATATTGGGGAGACACAGAGCAGGTACGTTCAAGAGAGCATCACACAGTCAGAAAAAGGCAGCGTTAGACACAATTTAGGATTGTGTCTAATTTGGAATCTAAGGGTTCATGGGGGGTCCCCCTTGGCTATGTCATAAAGGGGTCTTGCTAGAAGTGCAAAATTGGGACCCAAGTCCCAAGAAATCCTGCAAAGCCTAGGAAGGAAAGAATTTCCTCCTTAGAGGTTGGAGGTGAAAGGGAACAGAGGTGTTATTTGCAGTTAAGTGATAAGAGGTAGGTGTAAGAATAAAGTCCAACTATTTGACTTGTGTGAGAGAGAACTGGGCCTTAGTTGGGGAGATGTGGTATCCCTTGGGCCCAAGGAAGTAGAGGAGTATGTTAGTGTGTTGCTTTGAAAGAAAGAGAGAGGTAGAGAGGGAAAAGAGAGTAGAAGTCATCTACATATTTCAGAAGGATGCTGGAGGAGAAATCAAGGGTTGGGAGGTCAACGGAGAGGGCTGATCCAAAGAAATGGGGACTGTCTCAAAAGCCTTGGGGAAGCACATCCCAGGTCAATTGGGAGGCAGTGTGGGAGGCAGGGTCCTCCCAGGTAAAAGCAGAAAGGTCATTAGAGTCTGGGTAGAGGGGAATAGAGAAAAAGGCATCCTTGAGATCAAGGACAGAAAAATGAGTAGTAGAAGGAGGGATATGGGAGAGGAGAGTGTAGGGGTTTGAGACCACCAGGTGGATTGGAAGGACAGCTGCATTAATGAGGCGCAGGTCCTGAACCAGGTGGTAGGACCCATAAGGTTCTATTGCAGGCAAAATAGGGGTGTTATAAGGGGAATTGGTAGGGCACAGAAGGCCTGCTTGGAGGAGGCAAGAGAAAAATGGGTTTGAGGTCCTGGTGATGTTTGAGGGAGATGGGATATTGGGCGTGGCAGGGAAAAGTAGTGGGGTCCTTAAGTCTGATTTGAATAGGGATATGGTGAAAGGCTATGACAGGAGAAGAGGTATCCCAGGCAGAGGGGTGTACCTCGGAGGCAGGGAGGGGGAGATCAGGGTCTTTAATGAGAGGAGCAGGTGTGACTATGAAGACATGAGAGTGGGGAACTAGGGAAAAAGAGCTTGAGTTTCTGCATAAGATCCCTACCTAAAAGAGGCGCTGGGCAAGAGAGCATAACAAGGAAATAATGGGAGAGTAAAGTATTCCAGATAATACAGGACAGAGGAGCAGTAATGTGTGGAGAGTAGGGATGGCCATCTATACCCATCACAGATCTGTGAGGGAAATGTTTGACCAGAGTAGGATGGCAGGATGGACCAACTGGCCCCCATGTCAATTATAATAGAGACAGGCCTACCTTCCATCTGAGCAATTGGGCTTGGGCTCCTCCATTGTGATTTGGAAAGTCTTGCTAGGGGCCAAGGTCCCAGGAAGCCTTCAGTCTTTCAGCCACCAGGCCCAGAAGGTCAGTGAGTGGCTCCTGTGGAGGATGGGGGGAAGGGGCTAGCCTACCATGACAATGCAAAGAAGGACAGTCAGCCTTCCAATGTTCAGTGAGTCCACAGCAAGGGCAGGGTCCTGGTGGCAGGCAGGGATTAGGGCAGGCCTTTACCCAGTGGCCAACAGTGCCACATTTGAAGCATGGTCCTGGAAGTGTTCGCTGAGGCCCCAATGTCTGCTCAGGAGGAGCCCACAGGGCTGCAGCCAGGAGCTGGTATTTCTGTCTGTCTTTGGTTGTCCTGTAGTCCGTTGTTGGTTCTCTCAATTATTAAAACTTTAAATGGAAAGCTATGCAGATCTCCCTTGGGGAAAGGGTCTTCAGGCCCTTATAGAGAAGAGTGCATGGACACTTCGGATCCCCTCAGCACCCCTCTGTACATAGGTGAGAGTGTTGTGGGAGAGAATGGAGGAGAAGGGGCCAAAGGCAGCTATGGAGATGGGTCAGGAAGGGGAGGCAAATTGATGGAGAGCTGGTGGGACAGAGAGGGGGCAAATCCTCGGGGGGGGGGAGGGAAGCCTTGGCTAGAAGAATTATGTGAGTGAAGCATGCAGAGCAGAGGGAAAGACGAGCAAGGAGAACAGAGGAAGTCTGAATAGAGAATAGAAGAAAGATGTCTCAGACCACTTGTCTGTACAATGGCTGAAGTTGAGCAAACTGGTGAAAATTTGAAAGTCAAGAGTAACATCTTCAGGGCAAATGGACCCATTGTCCAGCTTGTACTTGAGCCAAGCCATCAATCTGAAGGTTTAGGACTTTTCGGTACTTGAAGGCAATCTAAAGGTGGAGGAGACAGGTTTTGGCACCAGATGTAGGGTTTAAGAGTGACTGAGAGCATGAGACCACTCTGAAAGGAAGGGAAAACTTTATTCAGAGAAAAAAACACCAAGTTGTGGCCTATCTTGACAGCTCAGAGAAAGCCACCTGGAATGGGCAGGTTTTGGGATTATAAAGAGGAAATGAAAACTGGGCATGGTGGCACACACCTTTAATTCTAGCACTCAGGAGGCAGAGGTAGGAGGATCTCCGTGAGTTTGAGGCCAGCCTGAGACGACAAAGTGAATTCCAGGCCACCGTGGGTTAAAAATGAGACCCTACCTCAAAAACAAACACAAAAAAGTGGAAATGAGGCTGTGAGTCTAGGGGCTGGTTATGTAGCCTCCCAGGTGGGTGTCCCAGGTAGTCAGGATAGGGGAAGGGATATCCCTTCAGCCAAACAGAGCAAGGCAGGCTTTATCTCTAACTCCTGTTGTAGTCTGGTTTCAATGTTGACACTTCTCTTGAAGTTCATCACACGGGTTCCAGAATTCCCGTCAGGGGGAAGCTGAAGTCCTGCAGGTAGACTCCATTTTGGGGCCTGAGTTCCGACCTAATATATATATATGTATATATATAGTTTTATTTATCAATTAGCATGTTAATTATACATATGATGGGTTTCATCATGACAATTTCACACATGTATGATAATGTATTTTTTCCTCATTAAACTTTGTTTTTTTCTCATTAAACTTCGTTGGTTTTTTGATAATGTCTTTTTAATCATATTCACCCCTCATTACCCTCTCTTGTTCTCCTACTCCTGATTCTCCTCTTCCTACCTGCAATGAGTACCCCTTTTACTTTAATGTCTCTTTTAAATACATATATATGTATATTGGCCTAGTTGATTTCATTAGGATTGCTTACAGGATCCTGGGTGAGGAATATGTACCTTTTTTATACAGAAATAATGATAATTAGGGTGAGCATTGATGATATTTCAATATAACTCATGGCAATTATGTGATATGAAAATGTGTAATTTTTAAAAATATTTTTGTTTATTAGAGGGAGAGGGAGAATACAGGCACTGCAAATGAATACTAGATTCATGCTCCACTTTTGGCATCTGGTTTTACATGGGTTCTGAGGAATTGAATCCAGGCCTGCAAGCTTTGAATGCAAGCACAAAAATGTGTGATTTCTGTTGGCAACAGTCATGGGCACTGCTAACCTTACTGTGGTTTGTTTCTGTGTTACAACTGAAGGAAACCTACATTTGAGAGAGAGGTTTGTGAAATGAAGCTATGGGGTCTTCTTTCCCTCATCCAAATCTACAAATGAATCGCATTCTTTGACCCTCTTCCCTTGGGGGTCTTGGAGCCTCAAATTTAAGCCTTGATGAGTGTTATCAAACCTGGGTCAGCAGTGCCACGTTCTGGAATATAAGGAAGAGGAATGGAAGGGAAGTATTTCTCTTTAAAAGACATGACCTGGAAGGTACTCACGCCGCATTGGCAAATGTAGTATGAGGTACCTGGGAAATGTACTCTGTAATTGGATGACATTGTACCTTGCTGGCAGAACACTGGGTGGTGCTTTTTGTCAGAAAAAGGGAAGAATGGTGATTAGGATAAATAGCAATCTGAACTCCCTTCCCATCCTCCTCATTGAAAAAAAACAAAAGATTTTTAAAAATATTTATTCATCTTCAAGCAGAGAGAGAGAGAGAGAGAGAGAGAGAGAGAGAGAGAGAGAGAGAGAGAGAGAGAAAGAACACCAGGGCCACCACCTTGTGGGTCTGGCCCATGTGGGTCTTGGGGAATTGAACCCGGGACCCTAGGCACTGGAGGCAAGTGCCTCAATCGCTGAGCCATCTCTCCAGCCCAAAAGATGTTTTTTGAAAGCTTGCCATTTACTCTCTGACCCTTCAAATATAAGACAGGATTCAAAAGGAAGAGTTTCACTCTTAGCTGTTCATAGGCCCCACAGTGGTTTCACCCAGTACCTGAGGCAAGCGGTGTCTAACACAACAGAAACATATTTTGAGTTAATAGTCCCCAGTTTCGTACCTCTGCCTGCAACATTAAATCATTAGCATAGAGCCAACATTATCATAATCACCCAAAGTATATCTGTCCCCTGTGGTCACTAACAATATGTTACCAGTGACTGATATTCCATGTTAGAGAGCCTATGCCCTTTAAGGTTTAAAATAACAACCCCTTGGGTCTAGCAGGCCTTCATCTTTTCAGAGAGCTTTTAAACACTGAAGCTCTTCTAATTTTGTTAAAATTCTTTAACCATTTTTCCCTTTTTGCTTCCCAGGTTAGTTAAATAAGCATGCATCTATGGGCATGGCTATGCATGGTTTACGGTCTATAATTTAGGATTATAAGGATTAAACAGCAGATACTTAGAGGCCAACTTCCTTGGCTTCTGCAGGAGGGAGGCAGAGCTGTTCCCAGCATAGATAGCACTTAAAGAGCCAGGCAGGCCCTGGCACACTTATCGGCTAAGTCCAGGGAGAAATATTTCTTTTTTTTAATCTTGCAATTTTATTAATAATGTACAAATGGTTAATGGATGGGCATCAACAACTTGGCTGATATTAGCTATCCCAAATAATAATTGGGTATTATTACCCAATGACTGTTCATAAGATGGTTAAAAACATCATCTTGGACCCCAAGTTGACACAATAAATAAATCTAACTTATGCAATCATTCATTAACTCTTTTTTTTTTAAAAAAAAAGACTAAACAATATCACTTTTCTTCAACTTTAAAAATATGTGCCCAAGTTGTTAACTGTAGAGGGTTGATGAGAAACAGGAGATAATGCCTGAAACTGTCCACCACAGGACCTAATGTACTGTTATTAACGGGCAGTACATTAGGTACTGTTTTCACTGTAACCTAACACCTATCAAGACTCAACTTAAAGGAGGGAGGATTTATTTTGGCTCACGGTTTGAGGACTACAGTCCATGATGGCAGGGAGGGTATGGTCATGGAATCATGAGGTGGCTGATCACATTGGATCCACAGTCAGCAAACAGAGAAGAATGCTGGTGCTTGTCAGGCTTTCCTGTGCCTTTCTTTCCCTTTTATTCAGTCTGGGCACCCAGCTCACATTTAGGGTAGCTCTTCCTTCCTCAGTTAAACCTTTTTGGAATTGCCCTCTCAGACATACCCATAGGGAAGTGTACCTCCTAGGTGGTTCTAAAATCCAGTAAAGTTAACAATGAAGATTAACTTTCAAAGGTCTACTCCTTGTCAGTGTGAAACTGAAATGCATCACTTATAAATCATTACATTCCATAGGCTCATGGCCATCTCATTATGCAAAATGCATTCGGTCCAACTTCAAGTCTCCATAGTCTTTAACACGCCAAACACTGTTCAAAAGTCCAAAGTCTCTTCTGAGATGCAAGACAAACTCTTAACTGTGAGTCCCTGGCCTGGAACCCAGGGTCAGTGGGCAGGGTCATGGGGTGCCCGGGCTGGTGGGGAGCCAATGCACAGCTCTCTCACCTGGCCTTGCCTAGGGTCAGGGGGTCCTAGTGTTCAAGGGAGGATGGGAGGTCAGGACACAGGTCCCCAATCAGGCCTCACCTGGGTCAGGGGGTTAATCCAGGGAGAAATATTTCTGATGCAACATGGGCATTGTCTTTTTTTCTTGGAAGGTACAGATTATGAGCCCCCAAGGGACAAACCCTAAGGTCTTTATAGTACCCTCAAAAGTCCTTGTATATCCCAAGCATGGCTGTGCTTGCTGACAAATGATTTCTATTTTGTGAACATTAATGATGACCTTTTAGTATGTGATGTTGGAACATTGCTGAATTAAGGGAGATTTTTATTTAGTCTCAGGGTCACAGTTGCTCTGTGCTTTTTAACATTTTTGTCACCCTTCCCCCAAGCTATCTCTAACTTTAAAATATGATTCACTAGGAAAATATGATTCTGTTAATTGAATTCGAGAGCCAACTTTTTAGGAACCAGTCTCTTTCTGTAAAGTGAGAGCCCTGTAATGCCAGCACTCAAATTTTCCCTGACTCAGTTGCTCCAATGGTGTTTCAGACATCTTCCCATAAATCAAAAATAATCCCACACTGTGATGATTTTCAGGATCTTGTGATTCAGCCCAGGATCCTGATAGGGCTGTCCACCAGAGATATAAATAGGCGAGGGTTCTTGGATGGCTATTTTTATAAGGAAGCTTTCGAAGTTGATTTCTTTGAACCAAGAATGGCTTTCTCCCTCTGGCTTCCCGTTTTTCTCCAGGGCAGGAAAACTGCTGGCCTGGCTCCCCTCCCCCAGCTAGCTGGTGACTGTAGGAATCTGAAGGTACTGCTTCACAGTGTTGCCTGAAATCCTATATGTTCATCCCTTTGCCAGATGTCTTTCTCTCATCCTGCTGAGAATGACACCTACCCCACCCAGCAGGCCAAGGACCTCAGGGGTGGCTGCCTGTCTGAAATACATATCCCCGAGCTAGGGACAACACTTTCCAGCATCAGGCTCCAACTGTGTGTTTTTAAATATTACCTCTTTGTCTTTGGAAGTTTGCCCTACTCCAAGTATAAAACAAAACCCCCCAAACAAAAATCTTTTATTAAGTAGAGTTACTGCTACTGAACCAAACTACTCTTGCCCTAACCAACCTCCTGGAAGCCTCCCACACCAACACCTAGTTTGTTACTCAGGACTTGGAGGATACCTGTTCCCAGCAGAGCTCCATCTATCTGTTCCTCCTCTATAAGCAAGCTGATCATGAGGGGAGGATCAACTGGTAGGACTGCCCTTCCTTCGGGAATGTTTCCTAGGTTTTCCTGCTGAAAAAAAAAAAAAATAGCACATTCCCCACAGGAAACACAAGATGATTCTACCCTTTTTCACCTTGTTATTTTGTTTTTGTTTGTTTGTTCATGTCTTTCTGTAATGGGGTGAGCTGGGGGTTAGAATTTAGATAATGACCAGCAAAAATTCCAGTGCACCCCAAAATTTAAGGAGTACCTGAATTCTTGTCTACAAAGTTAAAGAATTAAAATCACAGACAACAAGATGTTAAGGTATACTGGGAGACTTTATTATTTAAAGGAACATGGGCAGTTACAGAGTTCTCCCTCCACCAGTGTAGGGAAAGAAAACATGGATAGTTTTTAACAATTTATGCTGTTCAGCTAAACAAGCAGCAGAAAAAGAAAAAAAAAGATAACAGAAGGCTCCTATCATGAGAAGGAAAGATTCATGTGGGAAAATTCTGGAGCCTTCCTTCACCCCAGCCATTAGGCTGGGGTGGGGGAAGGCCTTACCTTTCTAAGGCCTGGAGATTTAGAAGTCCTTCTGCTGGCCTGCCATGTGAGGAAGAGAGCAGATTAACTGTTGAGTCAGTATTTCCTGCCCTAGTGGGCAGGGCTACAGGTGGCTGGGTCATACCTGACCAATCAGTTTTAGCACCTAGGTTTTAGCTCTAGCTAGACGCCTCCCACTCAAGGGGAGGGTGTCTCTGGAGAGTGCCTGAACCTTCACATTTCTTGGCAGTCAGACTTGAAGGCTTGGGGGTAGAAAATGATAGCTTGAAGCATAAATGTTCACATTGGTCACCATGTGCTATTCACAGCCTTCACTCCCCTGGGTAATTGGCCAAAATTTGTGCCTTCTCCCACCCAGGGTCTTGAGTATCTCCCTCACTTTATACCAGCTTACTTCTCTAAAGTTTGCCAATCCTTACTACTGATGCCTTTAAGTAAGAGAGAACATTCTCCAGCTCTGGGTAACCACCCAGACATATGTATAAACTCAAAAGCCCCAGAATCTGGCACTGTAGCATGGCTAGGTAGACCACAAAAACCAAGCCACCACTCATGACCACATATGCACTGAGTTTTGCTTCTATCCCTGTTCAGGGCTTCTGTTCCTTTCCAGGGAAGCTGCCTATCAAATGAGAGGTGAGATTAATGCTGGGCCATGATTTCGGAAGGGTGGAGAGCTTGGTCTAACTAATAGTTACCATTTAGGAGCATCTGCTGTGTACCAGCAGCTTGGCTTAGTGCTTCGAGTGACCTCTGTCACTGAAGCCTGACAACTGCTCTTTGAAATAATAATGTGCTTATTTTATGAATAAGGAAAATGAGACTCTGCTTGAAAATAAATAAATAAAAATAAATTTTGGCCAGTTGTGGTAGTATGCACCTTTAATACCAGATAGGAGGATCACTGTGAGTTTAAGGCCAGCATGAGACTACGTAGTGAATTCTAGGTCAGCCTAGACTAGAGCGAGACCCTATTTTGAAAATAAAAGGGGGGGGGAGAAGTGGCAGTGTCAGGATTTGAGCCTAGCCAGTGTGACTCAGCTGTGATGTGACACTTTTCCATTCTCTTGCAAGGGAATTATCATTTACTTTGAAGATGGGCAGTTATAATTCTTTTCTTGAGGTTGCTCTCCTACCTTCCATTTTCTGATCAGCAAGCAGCCCTTAAACGAAATCTGATTTTCCCACTGAGAGGGAGATGTGCGACAGGACTGCATGTTCTAGGAATGCCCCTCTCTTCTGCTGCTCCGTGTGGACCCCAGGCATGGATTGTGTGGGCCAGCTTGACAGCAGCTCTGTCCAGGGCAGTGCCTTTGATAAGAGAACTCGTGCTTAGAAGCACTAGCTGCGTTTCTGTCTCTGGTTGACAGTGAATGATGGCTATAGTAGGGCAGTTTGATGGGCCGTATGGGTTCCGCCCTAGCAGCCACAAGAAGCCTTGGTTCCTTACAGAGCCATGATCCTGCTGAAGAGATTTGTGTTTTCACACAGGAGTACACATATCAACAGGAGTATTTGGAGGGGGAGAGGCTAACATGGACTTCGGGGACAACTTCATGGGAGAAAAGGTTTTTATATGGCACTAGCAGATATGGGGAGAAAGAGAAGAATACACCAAGCAAGAGAAATAGCTGATATATCTGGTCAAGGTTTTCCAATGCCAATGTGTTATAAATTGAACTTTAATTTCAATCATGAAAAGGCACACAATCAAATTTGCCAGTTTTCCTATGTTTATGTCTTAACAAAAAAAAAGTGTAGACCCCTGTCTCAATATGTCTTCAGTGTTTATGTTAGACACTGTCTCAGGAACAATGAGGGAGTGAGAAGTACAAGAGGGAGGGGGATTCTGCCTGCCTGCATGTCCCATAGAACTATTTGTGCACATACAAAAGTGAGATTGACAGCAGCTCTGTCATATGTCTTTTTTTTTTTTTTTGAGGTAGGGTCTCAGTCTAGCCCAAGCTAACCTGGAACTCACTGTGTAGTTCCAGGCTGGCCTTGAACTCAGCAATCCTCTCCTGAGTGCTGGGATTAAAGGCATGCACCACCATGTCCAGCCATATGTAAGTTTTAAGAAACATTTTATCAGTGTTGAAGTGAGTCCTTTTCCATAAGGAACTTAATTTGATTAGGGGTAAGACATGGCTTGCAAGGTTAGAGATGCCCTATGTGGTGAGAGAGGTCAAAGGAAGACTGCTATGGCTACTGGAAAACCTGTCTTGATGGTTGAGTAGCACCACTACTCAGTGGTTGAAATACTGACGTGTGGAATGGCCAGAATAAAGGTTTGGGTGCAGGAGGCATATCTCAGGAGCAAAGCACAGCATTTTAATATTTTTATTTATTTATTTGCAAGCAGAGAGAAGAGGGGCAAACAGAGAGAATGGGCACACCAGGGCCTCCAGCCACTGTAAATTTAACTCCAGAACCATGCACTACCTTGTGCATCTGGCTCTACATTGGTACGGGGAATTGAACCTGGATCCTTAGGCTTTTCAGGCAAGCCTTTAACCACTGAGACATCTCTCCAGCCCTCCTATGTTTCAAAACATAGGGTCTAGTTCCCTACTTGCCAATCTCTGGGTTACATGCTGAGGATTCAGAGAATCGAACAGGGAATAGTAGCAAACCAAAGCAGCATTGAGAGTGCCACTGCACTTAAACCAACACCACCAAATGCTGGCGAGGATGTAAAGGGAACTCTCATCTGTTGCTGGGGAGAATGCAAGATGGCACAATCACTGCAGAAGGCAGTGCAGTTGTGTCTTACCAAATGAAGCATTCAATGCACCAGTCAAACTCCTTGGTACTTACTCAAATGGGTGGAAAACTTATGCCCACAAAAAAACCCATGCTTCTCCAGGCATGGTGGCATACACCTTTAATCCCAGCACTAGGGAGGCAGAGGTAGGAGGATCTTTGTAAGTCTGAGGCTCTCAAATTTACAACAAAGATGAGCCGATGAGGTCAGCTGTGTTCAGACTGCTTAGGATGTAAAGGATCTGACTTCCAGCCCAGGGCCAAAAAGAGAGAGGGAAGTAGGCAGAGATGTCCCCAAGGGGCTAAGACTACATAGTGAATTCCAGGTCAGCCTGGGCTAGAGAGAGACCCTCAAAAAACAAAACAAAACAAAAAATACACAAAAAAGAAAACTCTTTGCCAGGCGTAGTGGCACATGCCTTCAATTCCAGCACTCAGGATGCAGAGATAGGAGGATTGCAGTGAGTTCAAGGCCACCCTGAGACTACATGATGAATTCTAGGTCAGCCTGGACTACAGAAAGACCCTACCTCAAAAAAAAAAAAAATCCAGGGCTGAAGAGATGGCTTAGCGGCTAAGGCGTTTGCCTGAAATGCAGAAGGACCAGAGTTCGATTCCCCAGTGCCCATATACAGCCAAATGCACAAGAGGGCGCATGTGTCTGGAGTTCATTTGCAGTGGCTTGGAGGCCCGGTGTGCCCATATTCTCTGTCTGCCTATCTCTCTCTCTCTCTCTCTCTCTCTCTCTCTCTCTCTCTCTCTCTCTCTCTCTCTCAAATAAATAAATTAAATATTTAACAAAAAATCCATACTTTTTTTGTATAGCAACCTTCTTTATAAGTACCTCAATTTGGAAGAAATCAAGATGTTGTTTAGGGGACTGAAGATGTGGCTTTGTGGTAGCAGATGTGCTTAGCATGTGCAAGACTTGGGTTGGATTCTCAGTATAAATACATAAATAAATACCCTCAGTAGGTAAATGCATAGAAGGCATTACATCTAGAAAATGGAGTAGTATCCTGTGAAAAAATGAGTTCTCAAGCCATGAGCCATGAAATGATAGAGAAGCCATAGATACATTTTACAAAGAAGCTGATCTGAAAAGGTTATGTACTATATAATTGCGACCATATGACATTTAAGAAAAGGCAGAATTGTGAAGACAGTAAAAGATCACTGGTTGCCAGAGGCTGGTTGGGAAGGAAGGATAAATAGGCAGAGCATGGGCCATTTTAAGGCACTGAGTTTTTTTTTAATATTTTATTTATTTATTTGAGAGAGAGAGAGAGAGAGAGAGAGAGAGAGAGAGAGAGAGAGAGAGAGAGAGAGAGAGAGAGAATATGGGCACACCAGGGCCTCCAGCCACTGCAAATGAACTCCAGACACATGCGCCCTCTTTTGCATCTGGCTGTATATGGGCACTGGGGAATCAAACTCTGGTCCTTCTGCATTATAGGCAAATGCCTTAACCACTAAGCCATCTCTTCAGCCCGGCACTGAGTTTTTTTTTTAAGGCTTGGGTTTTCAAGGATCTCTGGTCCCACTAGGGGACAAGCTGCATCAGAAGCCTGCTGAACTGAGGGAATCCAGATTCTCCTCTGTACCCAAGGGGCTTCCAACCAACCTAGAAGGTTTTACTGGTGGCTTTTGAGAGGAAGAGGCCTGTCATGGTTTGATCCAGGTGTCCCCCACAAATGAATGTGTTCTCAGTGATCAATGCTCAGCTGATGGCAGTTCGGGAATTAAAACCTCGCTAGAGCTGTGTTGTCAGGGGAGGGCTTATGGGGGTTATAAGCCAGCTTCCCTTTGCCAGTGTTTGGCACACCTTCCTGCTGCTGTTTGCAGTGCTGTGGTGGAGGTGATGTCCACCCCTCTGCTCATGCCATCGTTTTCCCTGCCAGGATGGAGTCTCCCCTCGAGTCCGTAAGCCAAATAAACCCTTTCCTCCATAAGCAGCTTTTGTTTGGGTTCTTCCTGTGCAGCAACTACAAAGCTGACTACAACAAGGCCCTTCTCTGGTAGGACAGGAAAGAGCTAGGAGGAGAAGGAGAGCAGAAAGAGTGTTCCAAGCCACAGAAGGGACAGTGTTGTGAGGCCCAAAGTGAGAGAGGACAACCCATCTTTGATGGAAGCAGGGCTTATAGGGCTGGTAGGACAGCCAGGCTTTGTGAACTGTAGAGGACGAGGAGACTGTATGGAGAGCCTTGTTTGGGCTGACCCTTTGAACAGGGCATATGTAGGTTCTTGCTTCAGGAAGATGACCCCATGAGGTCAGCTGTGTTCATACTGTGCTTGGGATGTAAAGGATCTGACTTGCAGCCCAGGGCCAGAAAGAGAGAGGGAAGTAGGCAGAGATGGCCCCAATGTGGAAGATAGACTGGAGGTGATTAGCCTAGCTCAAGGAGTCCTGGTCAGAGGAGACCATGATCTGGGGAGGAGCAGGTGAAGAAGTAGACTACCTGAAACAGTACAGGTAATCTGCAGGTCCTAATGAATGGCTGAATGACAGGTGGGAGAGAGGAAAAGGACTGTGGTAATCCCAGGGTTCTAGTTCAGGCAAGGTCAGGGAGCACCCACAGAAAGAAACAAGAGGTTCTGCTAGTGGAAGAGTGGGACCTAAAGCTCAGAGGTAGGTTAGAACCATGCTGTGAGACTGTGGAAGGCCAAGGTCCAAACTATTGAAAACTCTAGGCTGGTGGTCTTGTTGCAAACTCCCTTATTTGTTCCTTTGCTCTATCTACCAAATTGACCAGAACCCAGACTGTGTAAGGACATCTAGGAATTGTTAGAATCTAGAATAAACATTTGACAATCTTCACCTTGCCAAAGTGGCTCCCAGCCAAAGTGACAATCAGGCATGTTATAGCATAGAGAAAAATTTGCTAGGACCCCAAAAGCCAGTGTAGCTCATTTAAAGAATAGCTTCCTTGGACTGAAGCTATTGTCGTTAAGTGTTGGCTTTAAGTAGTAAGGGTAGACAACAGAAACCTCCAATCCACTGGACTCCAAGGTTCTCCTGCTACACTCGAAGGAAGACTGTTGGTTCTCAGGTTTTCTTGCAACTATGCAGTTCATCTGAGAAGACTTCTCATCCAGATTAAAAACCAGAAAGCACTGCTTATGTGAAAAAGCACTGAGTCAGCACCATACCTTACTGAGCCTCAAACACAAATTTTAATTCTGAAACTTTACCTTGCCAGATTCCTTGACTGGTTTAAGAAATTCTGGAGTCTCTGAAACTCTGACTTTGTTTTTAAAAAGGCAAATAAATATAGACCCATTTTTATGGCTGTGAACCTCCCGTTATTAAGAGAAGCTAACTTCTGTCTTAAAAAGAACTTGGGCACCATCATAAACCTCCATTTTAATTCTGAAGATAGATGAAGGTAATGGGCTCAGATTGTGCTTCCTTCCTGGGTAAAAATTTCTGGAGCAGGAACCTGAGTCAGGTTTGGTTCTGATACTGTTCTTAGCATCAGACTTGGACAGTGCCAGCCGATTCACCTTCTCAGTGCTGAGAGGCATGATGGGTCCCAGCTGTCTGCACTGCTTGCTATCCTTGGAAGCTAGTTAACATGGAATGTGTATACTACCTAAGCATTTTCTCTTTGAATACAAATATTTTCACTGTCTCCTTTCCCTCCCCACTTGCAGATAAGCGGCTAGAACCACATAGGATAGAGTAGCAAAATGTCTCAGGGGTGATTCATTTGCACAGAACTTGGACTGTGTGTCAAAGAGGAAAGGGCTGATGTTTGGAGCTGGAAGGGCACACAGAAAGGCCAAATGAGGAACACTTCTGATGCGAGACTCTGGCAGCACCTGGAGGAGGGTCAGCACTGTGTGGCTATAACTGAAAGGTTGGCAGGGCAAGATGCATACATTTAAACAGCTCTAGATAATGTCTATAGATGGTTTAAATTACCAGAGCAGCTTTGGATTCCTGATGCTGACTACATTATTATTGGGCCTCACAACCACCCTGTGAGGCAGCTATGTTCCTAACCTTAACTTGTAGAAAGGGACAGTGAGGGACAGAGCATAAATGACTTAATACAGGTTACCAGCTAACAAATGGTAGAGCCACGTTTCCTTTTCAGATCTGTCCACCCTCAAAAATCAAGCCCATAGCCCAGCATGCCAGGACTAATCTTGGGAGGATAAGTTTTTAATGTCTCCCACTCTGTCTACCTGCTTCCACCTAGCTGTCTTTTACCTGGGAATGTCCCCAGAAGAGACTGCATATGTTGGAGTATCGAGTATCAAGAACTGTGATATCCTGAAGCCAGAATTGTGTGAGGAGACTTGCTACCATCTTGTGCATTCTTGCCTTTCTTCTAAGTAATTTGGAGGTTGATCCCTTGCTTGCTATGAGATGCCAGGGAATTCCTAAGTAAGCTCATGAATTATTGATCAGCCAGGTATTGAGCCTTCTTAAGTGCATAGTTTCTGCAGGGTGGCAGAATGCACCATGGGATTGGGCAAGACCACCAAGACCTCCTTCCCTGAGAAGCTGTGCCACCTCACGACAGCATACATAATTTTATTCATGGAATTTAGGCAGCTTCTAGTGTTCATTTATCTACCCAGCGGTACAGCCAAGCTTAAAAGCCTTTTTATAGGGCAGTTCCCTATGACTGTGAGTCCCCAACTGGGGACCTAGGCTGCAGCAGCCCTGTGGCATTCCACAGTAGGAGACTTTTTCACAGATTTATACACACCTTTGGATCTAGAATCCAACAGGTCTGAAGTGGAGCCCCAGTATGCCTGCCACCTGCCAACCGTGTGGCTTCAAGCCTGTTGCTTTTCCTGTCTCAGACAAGTTTTATCTATAAAATAGACACAAAGATTCCTGGTAGTGCTCATCAGAGGGACTTAGGAGCTAGTACATGCTATTGCAACGTGTCACATCCTAAACAGTAATGACATCATTTTACATGGTCCAGGAAATGCTGGCCAGTCACATCCCAGTCATTCCTCACAACCCTCCAGTTACAGGTAGTAGAGGCCCCTAAGAAGTCATGATGAGGCTTTTGTAAGTGGTTGGCCCTCAGCCATCTCCTCATTCCTGGAGGGTGGGGGAAGGGGTGTTCGATTCTGGTAAAACGATCTTCATAAAGGTCAGAACCAGGGCTACTTCCTTCCTGCACCCCAGTGCCCTGGACTGTGTGAGCTACATCTGTCTAGTTTGCCTCTAGGCTTAAAGAGTGGAAGGGAGGTTTTAACCTTCTCCAGAAGAGGGAAAGTTATCACGTCCCTCAGGAGCCAAGATTATGGATTTGCCTCTGGGAGGGCTGGCTTCTGTGAAACCTGAGTTACGATGCTGCACTGGGCTGATTTTCTTCCCAACTCTAGAGGAAGTGCTCTAGTGATGCTGGCGTACAGCAAGCTACAAAGGTTTTAAAACATGATCCCTGGAAACTGCACTGGTGATGTTGGAATAACTGCCCCACGCTCAATCTCTGCTTACAGCCAGAACAGCAGTTGCAATACTTAGTAACATGGAAAATTCAGGGGAGGAAAGCTCTTCAGTTTCAATTTGGACTGAG
>PVHP010001756.1:0-70886 GCA_004024765.1 Zapus hudsonius | reverse complement strand
TAGAACCAGACTGAGCTGTTAGCGTAGAGTGAACAGCCATATCTGAAGTCACGTTCCTGTGAGTAGCTTCTATAAGCGTATTTAAAGGATCTTTGGGGTTGATATGGGCTTCACAGTCAAAGTTCCTCCTAGATAAAAGATCCCCTAAGTGACAGCCTATCCAGAGGCATATAAATGTGGATTGGGCTGGGGTGTTAAATTCTTTTCAAGAGGGATTTAACTGAGGTAGGATCCTTCAGATACGTAACACATTCTCCCTGGTGCTTGAGGTGCTATCCTGGGTAAGTTTCTCTGTGAAAACATTTTCCCAGGCTCTGAGAGCCGCATCTTCCCTTCAAAGGGAGCATTGCTTCCAGCTACCAGCAGAGAAAAGACCAAGCACAGTGCTTTCCCCTGGGTGGCCCCCAGGAGCGTCCCTTGCACTGTGGCTTGGTGAAGTGCAAAAGTGCCATGCAGAACAGCTCTGTGTTTCTCAGAACAACAGAAGCATCCCAGTGAAGAATGGACAGTCTATTTTCATGTATTTAATAAATGCCAGGCATTGCAGCTCTATAGCAGACCCACCATGGTTCTGTCACCTTGTAGATCCTGAAGACTGTGACTTTTTATCAGTGAGCAGATGTGGAAATCAGCTCCACTGGCACAAGCTTCATATATTCTGCATTTTCCCTAGCTGCTTTGTATCTCACATCAGCTATTTCCTGAAGTCAAAACAAAGCGCCTCTCTTCTTTAGCCCAAGTAATTGACTTCACTTAAGAAAGACTCACAGTAAATCATTTGTGTAGGTTTTTCCCCTTCCCCTTTGCCCTTGTGTTTGACAGACACATACTTTGTTCATTGATGTAGAATCTTCTAACAGCCAGTACTCATCTACTTATAGCTATTATTGAATCAGAAGCCTATCAGCAGGTACCAAAAACTTCTGCGGCCTTTATTTCATGCATATGGTAAAGATTCTCGCTCTAGAGTTAAAATGTTATGGTCATAGTTGATTTGACTCGACAGACTGCAAAATGCTGTGCTGCTATAAATGTGATCACTGTTACTCTCTCTGCCAAACTCACCAGCAAAATACAAGGTCCTGTAAGCCTGAATCACAACCATCATCTAGAGCTCTTGACAGAGTAGAATTTTGACTATTTCTAAGTTGATCATTTATCAACAGTGAGATTATTACTAATTTCCTTAGTTCTTTGGTTGTTATTGTACAGACTATCAATTTTTGTGGGCTACTTATCCAATAATCTTCTTGACCCATCCTACTATATTTTTTAAATATTTATTTGCATGCAGAGAGAGAGAGAGAGAGAGAGAGAGAGAGAGAGAGAGAGAGAGAGAGAGAAAAGAGAGAAAGAGAGAAGAGAGAGAAAGAGAAGGTGTACCAGGGCCTCCAGATGCTGCAAATGCACTCCAGACTCATGAACCTCTTTGTGCATCTGGCTTTACATGGATACTGGGGAACTGAACCCAAGTCTTTAGGCTTTGTAGTCAAGTACCTTACCACTGAGCCATCTCTCCAGCCACTTGATAGATTGAAAATTTGCTGAGATCTCCCAATAAGACAACCATATCTTCTGCATGTAGCAATAGCCTGTGATCTTTTCTATATACACTTTTCTTTTTTTCGAGGTAGAGTCTCGCTCTAGTCCAGGCTGACCTGGAACTCACTATGTAGTCTCAGGGTGGTCTTGAACTCACAGCAATCCTCCTACCTCTGCCTCCCGAGTGCTGGGATTAAAGGCGTGCGCCACCACATCCCCCCCCCCCGTTGTGTTTTTTTTTTAAGGGTTAAAGATTTAGGGGCTGGGGAGATGGCTCATTTTCTCTTGCCATGCAAGCATGAGGACCTGAGTTCAGATCTCTAGCACCCATTTGAAAGCTGGGCATGGCTGTGTGCTTCTATGATCCCAGTGCTCCTTGGTGCTTCCTGGTTAGCTAGTCTACTCAAATTGGTGGTCTCTGGATTTAGTGAGAAACCCTGACAATCTACATGGCCATTTGTAAATGGTGGCCCCAGGCCCAGAGAGAGAGGTAGCTACACTTGCCAGGGGCCTGGAAGTTCTTTGGTGACACAGCAGAGCTAGCAGCCCCCTGTGGAGCTCCCAATTTGCCACATTACAAAATGCCGCTGTTGCTTCTTTTTCTTTATTTCTTTGTTTTCAAGGCGCCCAGGCTAATTTGGAACTCACTGTGTAGCCCAGGTTGGTCTTGAACTTGTGGTGATCCTCCTACCTCAGCCTCCTGAATGCCCAGTTTCAAAATGCTTTTGGAGTCTGTCCCCTGAGGGCCCATGGCAGTCTATTCATCAGGTCTGGGAGAGTGAACCTGGCCATCACAGCCAGCAGCTATGGAGATGGTAGTATGACCATGATGGGTGATGGCAACAAACTTAAGAAGGTGAAGGGGGCTAGAGAGATGGCTCCACGGTTAGAGGTGCTTGCTTACAAAGCCCGCAGGCCCAGTTTGATTCCGTAGCCCCCCATGTAAAGCCAAATGCAGAGTAGCACAGTAGTAGTTCATTTACAGAGACAGAGGCCCTAGCTTACCCATATTCATATTATCTCTCTCTCCCTCTCTCTAAATAATAAAATCAAGAGCAATTAAGAAAGACAATGTCAACTTCTAACTTATATATGTGTGTGTGTGCGCACGTGTGTGTACCTGCATACACATGTGTGCCCACATATACATGAACCTGTGTACATTCACACACATGCATGCAAGAAAAAAGAGAAAAGAATTAAAGATACATGGGATATATACCTTGGTGGCATAGCACTTACCTAGCACAAGGTGCTGGGCTTAATACCCAGCACCTTAAAAAAGAGAGCCCTGTTTGAGGGATGGAGAGAGATGCTCAGTGACTAAAGGCACTTGCTTGCAAAACCTGATGGCAGCCCAGGTCCACTCCTGGGCTGCCACATAACCACATAAAGCCAGGTGCACAAAGTGGCACATGTATCTGGAGTTCGTTTGCAGTGGCAGGAGCCCTGGCATGCCCATTCTCTCTCCCCACTTTCCCTCTCCCTCTCCCTCTCCCCCTCTCTCTCTCTCTCTCTCTCTCTCTCTCTCTCTCTCTCTCTCTCTCGTCAAATGAATCAATATTTTTTTTTTAAAAAAAGAGTCCTGTTTGGAAGTAAGTAACACTATTAATTAGAAGGAAATACCAGTACAGCTTACTTTAAGAACACAACAGAGATAAAGGCCCATGGGAGAAATGGAGCCTGTTTCATTTGCTTCTTTCATGGTGTTGAGGGTATTCAGCCCTGGGCCTCTCTTGTGCTAGGCAAGTGCTCTACCCTTCAGGTACAGTGCCAGGCCGGAGTGTTTTCTACTATCCCAAAGCCATACTGGCAGACATGTTAAATATCTAGTCCTGGAGATGAAGGACCCCATCCAAAGTCAGGAATCAGAAATGGTTCCTGCTTGGCTTTATTGGTCTGATAGTTAACTGAGGTCCAGGGTTTTGTGAAGGAGATTCCTAAAGGCTCACAGACATGTGACCAGATTGTAGCCACCACAAACGTGTAGTGATCCCCACGACCACCTGGCTGATGAACTCCACAGCCGTAAAAGCAAGGAACTCAATTTTCTTTCTGTTAAAATGAAAATGACCACCAGGGAGACCACTCTGAAAGGAAAGGTTTTTAATAGGAGGAAAAGGACCCCGAACTCCAGGCTAGCTCCCCAAATGGGAAAGGCCAGATGAAGATCGGGCTTTTAAGGTGAATGTCCAGCTTGGGGGAAGGGTGGTCAGTAGTTCCCAGCATCAAGAAGGGCAATGCCTCCCGCCAGACTGAGACAGCAGGTGGGGGTGTTATCTACTGTCCTGGAGGCAGGCCGAGGTCTGGGTGCTGAAGCTTCCCTTGAGGCCGGCTGGGGGAGGGGACGGAGTGTTGCCTGAATTTCTACCTAGCACTTTCTTTCTCACTCGCTCGCTTTCTTTCTTTTTCTTTCTTTTCTTCTTTCTTCCCCCCACCTTTTTTTTTTTCTTTTTTGAGGTAGGGTCTCACTCTAGCCCAGGCTGACCTTGAACTCACAGCAATACTCCTACCTCAGCCTCCCAAGTGCTGGGATTAAAGGCATGCGCCACCATGCCCAGCCATTTTTCCTTCTTATCTAGGACTTACTTGTTGATGATGACCTAGATCCCAGCAATGACACGCCGAGGGATACAGAGAGTAGCCACATCTTGGTAGCAGCAGGAGGTTCAAAGAGACTGAGATGGCCACCCTCAGCCATCCAGCTCTGTCTCCTTCTCTTTGGCCCTCTTGCTGCTCTCCCCGTGTTCTAGCTTCACCCTCCTCCCCTGACAGACAGGAAGAACCCAGAGGTTTCTATCTCCTTCCAAATGCTTCTCTCTTCCTTCAGCTTTTAAATTAGTAGAAGTGTGCATGCTGTAGCAGGTGTGCCCAGCTTCAGGCTTTGTGCAGAGGTCTCTGGCTGGAGGCTGGTAGAAATTGGGTGACCATGCAGGAGCCAGCACAGATGTGTTGTAATACCCTTCCCACCTCAGCAGACATGACTAAACAAACTCTGTCTGCTTTGAACAATTAATGAATTTGTCAGAGGTGCTCCCAGGAGGAGCAAGGCCCTGCATGCAGCTGCACGTTCTCCTGTTCTTATTTGTTTGAAGCAGAGAAAGGCCAAGCTGGGCTGTGCGTGTGTTCTCCTGCTGCGCAATATGTGACCCGCTTGTGGGAAATTCCAGCAAGTGTGACCTTTTGCATTTAAAGAGCCTCAGTGATCGTGATCAACCTGAGTTGCATCCTGGCATGAGTAGCTTCCAAAACCCCCTTTCTTCTGCTTCAGATGCTGAGTGGGAAAGCAATGTTTTGCTTTAGCTTAACAGAGAAATCAAGACAAACTCAATCTTTTTCTAACCTGCACCCCACCTGGACAATATCATGAAATGTCTCCCCCACCTCCATTATTACCTGCTCTTGGATCTTTCCACATTTCTTCTTAATAATGGATAATAATTCTTTACATAGGTTTTACTCCTTTAATGAGGACTTCCATAGGATAGAGGCGTGGCCCTGTGGTATAGTGTTTGCCCAGCATGCATGAGGTTCTGGGTTCCATCCTCAACAGTGAGAACAGGAAAGGAGAGGGAAGGAGGGGAATAGGACTTCCCTCCTACAGGCCAGTGTGCCCCTCCAGGCCTGCAGGTGGTGCCAGGCCCCTCAGCTCACTAGGAAGCTCTCCCTGCTGAGAGCAAGCTTTCCAGCTGCCTAGTGCTCAGTTCAGGGGTTACAGAATTCAGACTCCAGTCGTAGTGTCCTGGCACTCAGGGAGAAGGGGGCAATGCAGAATGTGAGGTGCCACGCCAGGGGACCAGAGGAGAGTAAGGAGTAGAGGTGTGAGAGACAAAGACTCTTTGTCTATTAGACCAATAGTGGGGCCCCTGAGAAGGAGAGAGACTTCATGCTTGCCGCTTGAGCCTGTGGGTGGATAGACAGGGTGCAGCCCATCTGGCCAGAAAAAGCCCCTTCCTCAGATCCTCCTCCCTCCTGTGTGCCAGGTTATTACTGGCTGGGACAAAGGGACTCGCCTGTTTGTGAATATCCACAAGGCCATTTCATAGTCGCCTGTTCCATAAGTCTTCATACTGGTATTCACTAAAGCCTATCCTGATAACTTAGTGTGAGTCTCAGCAACTTACTATTCACAGAGTGCTAACCATCCCGATCCCTGAGAACATGCCCAGTTTTTTAGAGCTAGAGACTGAAAGATGGCATTTTTACAACTTGTGGGACAAGTACTTTAGAACCCAGTGTGTTGCCTCCCCCCACAAGATTCTTGAGCTTTAAAATGGTGAGGAAAAAAAACCTTAGTGTGATTCATTCCACAAGCACTGACTGAGCACACTGTGTTAATCTTTGCACCACTTATGATTTATGGAGCTTGAGATGGTACAGACACAGAATTAATGCAGTCAGTGATCTGATAGAACCGAAAGCAACACCAAAAAGAAAGAAACTAGTATGCAGGGTTCTGGGGCCCAAAGAGAGGAGAGAGGGGGACAGGAGTACAGACCAGACCTTAGAAGGGCCCAGAATGCAGAGGGAGGCAGATCAGCCTGCAGTTAAGAGCATGGGCTTCTCTCCCAGGAGATGGGAACAAGGACAGTGACAGCGCCATCTGCCCCGTTGGGAAGTTGGGACACTGACAGCTCTGCTCTGAGAGCTGCCCAGGTCTCAGGAGGCTGGGATGGATGGGAGCTTCCTTAGGGTAGCTGAGCTGGACACCCCCAGGTCTCCTCCCCAGCTCCCTTTTACCACTACTGTTTGTAAATTGACACTCAGCAAGACCTGAGCCAATTAAAACATGGTAATGGGTCTCTATTTATACAAATATTTATACAAATCTCTTCTGGAGTGGCCCTTTTGCCAGTCCCACCTGAAATAATTCAGGAAGACAAAGTGAGCTTCAAGGATGATTTTCAAGAGTAGCCCCACCCACAAGCCTGCTCTCTGCTATCCTCCTATTTGTATTGGAAATTGCTAGCATCTTTGTTACCTTTTTCTCATGGCAGTATGGGACTACAGAGTGAAACTCCCATTCTGCAAACTGTTAGAGCAGAGGTCTCTTTTCTGAAATGATGAAAAACTTCCATTAAAATTGCTCTGTGAGAAGGTGGAAGGGACAGGAGGTAGTCCTGGAGCTAATTCTGTGAGGATGTTATTTCTCAGAGCCACAGTTGTTCTTTCTTTACTCCTAACCAAAATGTAGCCTCTGAACTCAGTGCCTGTTCTTTTTTTTTTTTTTTTTTTTTTTTTTTTTTTTGGTTTTTCAAGGTAAGGTCTCGCTCCAGTCCAGGCTGACCTGGAATTCACTCTGTAGTCTTAGGCTGGCCTCGAACTCATGGCAATCCTCTGGCCTCTGCTTCCCGAGTGCTGGGATTAAAGGCATGCGTCACCATGCCCGGCTTCAGTGCCTGTTCTTTATCAAATTAAGAAAAGAAAAAGGGAAAGGGAAAAAAATTAGAAGCAGGAAACTGATTCATTGATTTAAAAAATTAGTTTAAAAATATTTATTGGGGGGCTGGAGAGATGGCTCAGGGGTTAAAGCACTTGCCTCCAGTGCCTAAGGCCCCTGGTTCAATTCCCCAGGACCCACATAAGCCAGACCCACAAGGTAGTGGCCCTGGTTCTCTCTCTCTCTCTCTCTCTCTCTCTCTCTCTCTCTCTCTCTCTCTTTGAAAATGAATAAATAAAATATTTTTTAAAATATTTATTGGGATTGAGGAGATGGCTT
This sequence comes from Zapus hudsonius, assembly GCA_004024765.1. Classification (NCBI taxonomy): domain Eukaryota; kingdom Metazoa; phylum Chordata; class Mammalia; order Rodentia; family Dipodidae; genus Zapus; species Zapus hudsonius. Next base: position 63,625 of record PVHP010001756.1, on the reverse strand, counting down.
AGTCAATAAAGTACTTCCCATGCAAGCATGAGACCTGAGTTTGGATCCCAATGCCCATGTAAAAGCCAACCAGCCAGCTGTGGTACACTTCTGTAATCCCAGCTCTGGAGAGGTGGAGACAGGAGGATCCCTGGGACTTATTGGCTAGCTTGCCTAGCCAAATTGATGAACTCTGGATTCAGTGAGAGATCCCATCTCAAAATATAAGGTGGAGAGCAATTGAAGAAGATACCCCACATTGAACTCTGGCCTCCTCACATACATGTACATGCACACATGTGGCCAATACACATGCAAGAAAGTGTTTATTAAGAGAAAGAAATATTTCTTCTTCTTCCTCCTCCTCCTCTTTCCTCCTCCTTCCTTCTCCACTTTCTCCTCTTCCTCCTCCTCTTTTTTCTTCTTTTCAAAGTGTAAGCACTTTCTTGTTAAAGTCAGTTTCAAAACTTGGATCTTAGCTTAAAGCTGGTTTGCCACCAGCAAGAATACATACCACCAGGAAGAGAAGGTCAGAGAGCATGGCCTGTGTGCCTGGAAAAGTACTGCCCATGGAGCATGGCTGGCCCAGGCTCAGGGAAAGGCTGCTATGCTGGCCATTTGACTTCCATACCTACCTGCAGCTGAACAAAACACAGACAAGTCCAGCAACTCTGGCGAAAAGCTCCGAGAGTCTTAGCACGGTGCCCACTGCTGTCAACTGGGCCCCATGATTCTGTGGCAGCAGTGGATGCCCATCATTGAAATCTCTATATTTAGATGTAAGCACAAGGCAGCCAAAGTAAAGAAAGACATCCTGTATGTCACCTCAGAAAATTGTTGCCTTTGGAGCAGTGTACCTATGTACCCCTGTGTACCTATGGATTAAATGCTATCCCAGAGTGGAAGGCAGTTCCCTCAAGACACAGCAGTTTGGAAGGCATCAGAGCTCTTCGTGAATGACTGTTCTTCATGCTGGGTAGGTGTGTGCTACTAGGCGGGGACACACACTATGGCTTCCTATTTGCTGTACTGAGGGGAGCCACCATACACCCTGTGTTAACAGAACATGTCATGGAGCTCTTAGTGACCCAGCTGTGTCCACTGACTCCTGGCTCTAAAAAATCAGATGTCATGCAGTCCACTGTGGGCAGCTGCTCCCTCTTACTGGGCTTTTGGACCTGTTAGATACCTGGTGACACTCACTGTTTTGCCCCTTGGTGATTCCAAAGCATCCCTTCTGTACTCAAGGAGGGTATGTCAGCCCAGGGCTTTTGTAGATGACCCTCTCACAGCTGGCCTTTAGTTCCCACCCTGACTTTCTCCTTCCAGTGCTGCCAGGGCACCTGCTGCTTCTGTGCCTTATACAACACCTCCTCCAAGAGGCCTTCTGTAAAGATCCCAGAATTCTTGGTTATTCTGCTCAGGAGGCCTCCCTGGAGGCCAGATTGGTATTTCTTCTAGAACCTTCATCTTCTGCAGAACCTTCCCTGAGCACACAGCCCTCTGCCTCCTTCTAGCTCAGGCCACTCCCTTTGCTCATCCATTGCCCCCTATCTGAAGTTACCCCAAGTCCCTCATCTCCTCCTTTAGACTGGAGATTTCCTGAGGGTCGCTCACTGTCTCCCCATAGCACCCATGCTGGGCTTGGGTCCCTAAATCTGAGCCCAGCTTCTATGAGTCTTGGGCTTCTGAGTCTACACCCTCCCTCCCCAGCAGGTGGAGATGCATTTGGAAAGCAAGAATAGGGCATGAAGATAGTTTGGTCAAGCAGAGGGGCAGGCACCATGTCTTGTTGCCTACCCAGCTCTTCAACAGTACATCTGATGGGACTGCTATTGGAGGTAGGCCTGGCTTCCCCTCTCTCCTCAGACAGACAGGGGGAGCATCCTTGGAATGGTGGGGGGGGAGCACAGGACCAGGTATCCTGGTTTTGATTCTCAAGAGAACTGTTCTCAAAATCATAGCTTCCCAACAAGTTTCTAGGGCTGCTGAGAATTGCCCTGGACCCAGGGCTTCTGCTAGCCTCACCCCTTGTTCTCATGGTAAAACACATTGGTCCTTTTTGCAAAACCTTTCAACATATCCCAGAGAAATGAGTCCCAAAGCTGGTTCTTCCTAGCAGGGAAAGGAAGGTTATATGTGCACCTCAGCACTCTAGGCACTCAGGCCTCCACCTCCTAGGGTAAGGATGTCCATGGGGTCAGGACAGGAATGACCCTGGTTCCAGGGAGGCAAGGGAACTGTGAGCCTGGTGAATTGCACATAGTTCCTTAGGTAAGTTAGGCAAGGACAGTTGTGTCTTTCGGGGCTGTGGTTGATGAGTACAGAGCCACACTTCACTCCCCTGCCTGACAAGTGTCAGGGAGACTGAGGAGAGGGCTGTTGGGAGCCCAGGACCCTCCTCCCCCTGCCTGCCCTGGCCCAGCAGCTATGCTCTGATCCTTCTGTGTTGTCCTGGGAGGGAGCCTGAAGGTCAGGGCAGGTCCTGTGCCTTCCCATTCTCTTCCCTGGGATGCAGAAGAAAGCAAAACTTCCCAAGGGAAGGGCAGCATTCCGCTCACCTAGGGGTACATGTTTGTGTTCCTCTGATGTTACCACTGGCTACTTTCAGAAGAACCAGCTGTGTGAGCCCTTTCAGTAGGGTGAGTCCATGGACAGCTGGCCTTCTTGCCTCAATATTCATAGGCATGGACATTCCTAGCTGCTCTGAGCCCAGCTCCACAGGGGAACTTGCCCACACCACATTCCTCTCTGGCCTCTATTTTTGTTGTTGTTGTTGTTTTCTATAACAGTAGGAGAGGGGTAGGGAATTAACCATGTAAGATCGCTTGTAGTTTGAAACTTTAGGATTCTGATCTTATTTATCATTGGCCTATTCTGCCTCCAAAATAAAATTGAAATATATGCACACTATTCTTTTCTCTTCTACCCCATATTGCTACTTACTGCTTAAATTCAATGGCTTAGAGCATGCCTGGACTGCTCACCAGGAGCCTCCATCCCAGCTTCTTGTTTTGCTAACAGGCACAGAGTCCCCTTCCTCTCTCAGGACCCTTGCACCTCTGCTCCCACACCTAAAGCCAAGTTCCCCACTCTTATACCAGCTGACTTTCATGTTAGAGACCTCAGCTTCAGGGTTGTTCTGCCTCAGGATATCTTTCCCAGCCTCTTGTAAAGGAAGTCATTATTCATTATGTTGCCCTTACCCCAGCTTCACTGTCCTTCCTGGTACTAAGACTTATTCAGCTCATTCTTGGGCAAGTCAAGCCTGTGTCTCTGTTACTTCCCCTAGAGTGTAAGTTTCTCTCCTGTAGGGACCTTGCATAGCACATGGTATACAGCAGACATTCAGTAAATTCTTGCTGAAAGGGTATAGCCTGTGAATTTTGAGGGTCAGTTTCCAACATGAACTTTGGGGAGCACACTGAAACCATAGTAATGGGCTTTTGTAAATAAAAGTCCAATGAGTCTATACAAGTCTTTGTGTGGACATAAGTATATGCTTAGTATTTTTAACTTTTTATTGAGAACTTCCATAGTTATAGTCAGTAACCCGTTATGATTCTCTCCCTGCCCTCCCTCATATATCTTCCCCCTCTCAATTAGTCTCTATTTTGTTTTGATATCATCATCTTTTCCTCCCATTATGTGCAGATATTATCAGGCACTGTGAAGTCATGAATATCAAGGCCATTTGCGTCTGGAAGCTTGCATTGTAAGCAGTCCTACCCTTCCTTCGGCTCTTAGAATCTTTCCTCCACCTCTTCTGCAGTAGACCCTGAGCCTCGTGAGGTGTGATAGAGATGTTCCAGTGCTGAACACTCCACTGTCATTTCTTCTCAGCACTATGGTGTCTTTTGAGTTATCCCACTGGTCACTGCCATCTAAAAAAAGAGAAGCTTCTTTAGCCAAAAGTGAGAGTAGCATTATTATATGGGTATGTTAATTTTTTTAAAAGTGCTTATCAGGAAGTTTGATGGGCATAATATATGTTTTTAGCCAGACAACAGCAGGCATTACTCTCCTAGGGCTCATGACCCCCCACCTTAGGCTTTTGACTAGGTCTTCAGTACCAGACATGTATTCCCTATCCTGGAGGGGGCCTCCAGTCCAATTAGAGAGCAATTGGTTTTCCCCACAGTAGACTTGCCACTGTTGCCCCAGCTGGCACATTTGGCCTGGCTGGCCAGTCTTAAGGCTTGCAAGGTCCACTGCTGTTCACCACTGTTGATGACTTCTCTCTCCCATAGGGCTGTGTGCAGTCATAGCTTTTTCTAGCTATCCGTCAGCTGGTTAACTGGGAGGATATTTCCAGCTCAGCTCCAGCTTGATTTCTCAGTGACCTGCAGTCCAAGCATATGAGGTCTTCATCAATAGGATCTTACCATCTCTGGTGGGCAACCAAGAGCCTTGGCAATGGCCTGTAATGTTTTGGGGGCCTCAGGAACCTCCCTGGCCAACAACTCACTGAAAGGTATAACATCCCTGGCACTGAAATTTTTCTAGTAGCAATCTATGGCTACTGGATGTGCCAGTATCCAAAGAAGTAGGTTTCTATATGGCTTATTCTAAACCTCTTAAATTCTGATTAACCCTCCTCCCAGCCCTCCTTTACTCAGTCTCTTCCCTTCACCCCCCTTAGGCCATTGCTCCCCTAGTAATCTGTTCATTTACTTACTTATATATATAATATCCTCTCCTTATGTTTCCCCTCTCCTCCCTTATAGCCCGCGTCTAGCTTTCTGGCCTCTACTATTGACTTTCACCTAACTCAGATACAAGTCTAAACATGTGTAGCTAGGATCCACAGATGAGAGAGAGAGTATGTTGCATTTGGCTTTCTGGACCTGAGTTACTTCTCTTAGTATAATCCTTTCCAAATCCATCTGTTTCCCTGCAAATTTCATTTTTCTTTACCACTGTATAAATGAACCACACCTTCATTATCCATTCATCAGTTGAGGGACATCTAAGTTGGTCCCATTTCCTAGCTATTGTAAATAGAGCCACAATAAACATGGATGAGCAAATATCTCTAAGGTAGTGACTAGAGTCATTAGGATATATGTCAAGAAGTGGTATAGCTGGGTCATATGGTAAATCTATTTTCAGCTGTCTCAGGAACCTCCATACTGCTTTCCATAAAGGCTGTACCAGTTTACATTCCCACCAACAGTATAGAAGGGTTCCTATTTTTCTACATCCTCACCAGCATTTATTGTCATTTGGTTTTTGTTTGTTTTTATTTATTATTTATTTATCGTTAATAAGTAGAAACTCTATGAACAAGTCTTATGTAGGTACCCACATTTCCCTCCTCCCTGCCCCCAATCCACTGAGGGCCCTCCTCAGTGGGATTGCTGGAACAGTCTGTGGGATGGAGGGCTATAAATTGTGTAAGTAGTCACCACTTTTTTTGTTTTGAGGGGGACAGTGCATCTTAGGTCTTGATGGTATTGGATTGCCCCTGGTTCTTGCTGCCTTCTGAAAAATTGAAACAGACTCTCCAACGGAGAATGAGATCAGTATAGAGTTAAATGGGACAAACATTGTTAATTTGGCAAGATTTTGATGGGTGTAGCATTTGTTTTTTTTTTTTTTTGGTTTTTTTTTTTTTTTTTTTTTTTTTTTTTTTTTTTTTTTTTTTTTTTTTTTTTTTTTTTTTTTTTGGTTTTTCGAGGTAGGGTCTCACTCTAGCCCAGGCTGACCTGGAATTCACTCTGTAGTCTCAGGGTGGCCTTGAACTCACGGTGATCCTCCTACCTCTGCCTCCCGAGTGAGTGCTGGGATTAAAGGCGTGCACCATCACGCCCAGCTGTATTTCTTCTTTTGAGAATGCTCTATTCAGTTCTGTAGCCCATTTTTTGATTGGGTTGCTGATTTCTTATTTAGTTTTTTGAGTTCTTTTTAAATCTTGGATATTAATTCTCTGTCAGATATATAACTACCAAAGATTTTTCTCCCATTGGGTAGGTTGCCTCTTTACTCTGTTCACACTGTCTTGCTGTATAGAAGTTTTTTAATTTCATGAGGTCCCAATTGTTGATTAGTGGTTTTATTTCTTGAACAACTGAGGTTATGTTCAGAAAGTTCTTGCCTATGTCAATATGTTGAAGTGTTTCCCCTACTTTTTCCTCTAAAAGTTCTTTTTTTTTTTTTTTTGGTTTTTCGAAGTAGAGTCTCACTCTAGCCCAGGCTGACCTGGAATTCACTATGTAGTCTCAGGATGGCCTTGAACTCAAGGTGATCCTCCTACCTCTGCCTCCCGAGTGCTGGGATTAAAGGCGTGCGCCACCAAGCCCGGCTTCCTCTAAGTTTTAAAGTTTCAGGTCTTTGATCCATTTGGACTTGATTCTTGTGTAAGGAGAAAGATAAGGATGTATTTCATTCTTCTACATATAGATATCCAGTTTCCCCAGCACCATTTATTAAAAAAAGCTTTTTCCAGTGAATATTTCTGTCCTTTTTATAAAATATCAGGTGACTGTAACTGTCTGGTTTGCATCAGGGTCCTCTATTCTGTTCCATTGACCTACATGCTTGTTTTTGTGCCAGTAGCTTGCTCTTTTTGTTACTGTAGCTCTGCATTGTATCTTTTTTTTAAAATATTTTATTTATTCATTTTCAATGCAGACAGATAGATAGATAGAATGCACCAGGGCCACCACCTGTTTGTTGTTAGTATATCAGAAGGCTATTGATTTCTGTGTGTTGATTTTGTATCCTGCTATATTGCTAAAAGTGTTTGTCAGCTCTAACAGTTTGCTGATAAGAGTCTTTAGGGTCCCTTATGTATAGAATCATACCTGCAAATAATGATCTCTTCCTTTCATATTTGTACCCTTTTGATTTGTAGGTCTCTTGCCTTATTGCTATAGCTAAGACTTCCAGCACTATATTAAATAAAAGTGGGGACAGTAGACACCCTTGTTTTGTTCCTGATTTTAGTGGAAATGCTCCAAGTTTTTAAAAAATATTTTATTCATTTTCAAGCAGAGAGAGAGAAAGAGAGAGAGAGAGAGAGAGAGAGAGAGAGAGAGAGAGAGAGAGAGAGAGAGAATGAGAACACCAGGGCCACCACCTTGTGGGTCTGGCTTATGTGGGTCCTGGGGAATTGCACCCGGGGCCTTAGGCACTGGAGGCAAGTGCCTTAACCACTGAGCCATCGCTCCGGCCGAAATGCTCTAAGTTTTTCCCCATTTAGTATGATGCTAGCTATAAGTTTGTCATAAATGGCCTTTATTATGTTGAGATACATTCCTTCTATTACCACTTTCTTTAGGACTTTTACCAGGAAGGGATGTTGGATTTTGTCAATCATCTTTTCTGCATCTATTGAGATGATCATGTGATTTTTGTCCTTCAGTCTATTTATTACATTTATCAGTTTGCATATATTGAACCATCCCTGCATCTCTGGGATAAAACCTACCTAGTCAGGCTATTCTGTTTACTGGTATTTGTATTCTGTTTACTGGTATTTTCTTCAGAATTTTTGCATCTATGTTCAAGAACAAGATTGGTCTATAATTTCCCTTTTTTCTGTCTTTTTCTGGTTTTGATATCAGGGTTATGCTGGCTTTGTAAAAGAAGTTTGGTAGTATTCCTTCCTTCTCTATTTTGCAGAAAAGTTTTAGAAGCATTGGTGTTAGTTCTTCAGTGAATGTCTGGTAGAATTCAGCAGTAAATCCATCTGGGCCTGGACTTTTCTCTAGTAGGGAGATTTTTTTATATATATATATATAAAACTGCTTGGATCTCCATGCTTCTTATAGGTCTGTTTAAATGGTTTATCTCATCTTGATTTAATTTTGGTAGGTCATATACATCAAGGAAATCATCCATTTCAGATTTTCAAATTTGGTGGAGATATGTTCCTCTTTTTTTTTGTTTTTATTTTTGTTTTTTGAGGTAGGGTCTCACTCTAGCCCAGGCTGACCTGGAATTCACTATGTAGTCTCAGGGTAGACTTGAACTCATGGTGATCCTCCTACCTCTGCCTCCCAAGTGCTGGGATTAAAGGCGTGCGCCACCATACCCGGCGAGATATATTCTTAAAGTATGGTCTTATGATTTTCTGAATTTCATTGGTGTTGTAGTCAACTTTCTCATTACTGCATGGAAAGAACCCAACCAAAAATGGCTTGGGGGGAGGAATGGGTTTATTTTGGCTTACAGACTCGAGGGGAAGCTCCACGATGGCAGGGAAAACGATGGCCCTCTCTTCCTGCATTTGTTATACTCCTAAGTACCAGGTGGGCTACCAACTTATCAGTTGGGGGGAGGGGGGGATAAAACTGACTTTGAAGAACAGGAAACCTCCATCATTCAGGCGCTTTACTTAAAGAGTCATTCTGCCTGCTGTCCCAATGCAGATCAGCTGTCCCAATCTCAATGGTTGTAATCTCTCAAACAATTGCAGTTTAACGGGCAGCAGTTTTGGCCCAAAGATTTCCTTTCCTTCTGTGACATCTCCATTTGCTCACACTAGTCCATTTCTACGCAAAGCAACCCTGCACAATCTCAGGACTCAGGCAATAAGCCTTTCATGAAAACTGCTTCTGGCACAGTCCTGACAGGGTTTTTTTCTCGCTTTCATAAGCCAAACCTCACAGTCCATAGTTCTTACTGCATTCACTCTGATCAGAATGGTTCATCAAGCTGTACTTACAGCACTGCCAGGTGTCTCTTAGGCCAAGGTTTCAAATCCGTCCACATTCCTCTTGCATATCAGTTCCAAAATGCCAAAATCAGATTCTAGCAGCAACAGATGACCTCTGTTGCAGTTAGTTAGCTTCTCTCATTGCTGCAACAAAGAACGCGACCAAAACTGCTTGTGGAGAAATGGGTTTATTTTGGCTTACAGACTCAAGGGGAAGCTCCATGATGGCAGGGAAAATGATGGTGTGAGCCGAGGGTGGACATCACCTCTGCCACAGCACTGCAAACAGTGGCAGGAAGGTGTGCCAAATACTGGCAAGGGGAAGCTGGCTTATAACACCCATAAGCCCATCCCAACAACATAGCTCCAGTGAGGTTCTAATACCCAAACTGCTATCAGTTGGGAACTGAGCATTCAGAACACATTCATTTGTGGGGGACACCTGGATCAAACCATGACAATTGGTATTTGTTGCAGTGGTGCCTTTTTTATCTCTAACTTTATTTGTGTCTCTTCTCTCTTCTGGTCAGATTTGCTAAGGGTTTATCAATCTCATTTATCCTTTCAGAGAACCAACTCTTTGTTTCATTGATTCTTTGTATTGTTATTTTGTTTTCTATTTAATTAATTTCTGTCCTAATCTTTCTTATTTCTTCTCATCCATTGATTTTTGGTTTGCCTTGTTCTTTTTCCAAGGCCTTAAGGTGAAACATTAAGTTGTTTACTTGTGACCTTTCTAGTTTATTAATATTGACACTCCAAGTTATAAATTTCCCTCTAAGGGCTGCCTTCATTGCGTCCCAAAGGTTTTTTTTTTTTCAAAGGTTTTAATATGTTCTGTTTTCATTTTTATTTGAGTCTGTGATTTTTTTTTATTTCCTTCTTGATTTCTTCAATGACCCATTCATCATTATTTGAGTCTCATTCCTCAGGAATACAGTATTTTTTAATATTTTTAAAAAATATTTATTCATTTTCAAACAGAGAAAGAGAGAGTGAGAGAGGGGGGGGGAGAGAGAAGAGAGAGAGAGAGAGAGAACCACCACCTTGTGGGTCTGGTATTTGTGGGTCCTGGGGAATTGAACCTGGGGCCTTAGGCACTGGAGGCAAGTGCCTTAACCGCTAAGCCATCTCTCCAGCCCATTTTTTAATATTTTTTTTATTTGTAAGTAAAGAGAGATAGACAGAAGACATACAGAAAGGGTACACCAGGGCCTCCAGCCACTGCAAATGAACTCCAGATGCATGCACCATTTTGTGCATCTGGCTTTACATAGGTATTAGGGAATTGCACTTGGGTCCTTGGGTTTTGTAGACAAGCGCCTCTCTCCAGGCTCCATTTTTTTTTTAATTTTTGAAACAGGAGATCTCTCTTTTACCTGCACCTCACCATTTATGCTAGATTGGCTCGTTGGTGAGCTCGGCATTTATATATGAGTTCTAGGATTGAACTCAAGTCATTATGCTTGTGAGGTAAACCCTTACCAGTTGAGCTATCTCCCCAGCCATATGTTTAGCTTTTTAAAGAAATTATCAGACCAAGCTGGGTATGATGGTGCACACCTGCAGTCCCAGCTACTCAGGAGGTTGAAGTAGTAGGAATGCCTGAATGCAGGAATCTAGGCCAGCCTGGGCATCCTTGCAGAGCCCAGTCTCAAGGAGAAGGAGGTGGTGAAAGGAAAAAAGGGAAAACAGAAAAAGGAAAGCCTTTTTTCCAAGTAGCAGTACCATAGCTGCTCCACCCCCACTCAGCACTTGGAACTGGCAAGCCTGTAGTTGGAGCCATTTGAGGGTGTGTAGTGAGATCTAATCGTGGTTTACTTGTAGTAAATAAACTGATGATAATAGATGTTGAGCATCTTTTTGCCATCTGTGTATCTTACTTTAGACTTCTTTTTTTTGCATCTTTTGCTCTTGTTTTCACTGGGTTATTTATCTCCTTATTGTGGAGATAACTTATTGTTAGAGTTCTGACATTTTCTGGACATATGTATTTTATGTATTTTCTTAGTGATATTAGCTTGCCTTTTCATTTTCTTTTTGTTTCTTTTCTTCCTTTCTTTTAGTGTGTGTGTGTGTGTGTGTATGCAGAATATTATGGTGTGGTATAATACATGTATATGTAGATGCTGTGTTCTGTGCATTGGTTGTCCTCTACCAGTCTCTATGCTTTCTTGAGACAGAGTTTCTTACTGAACTGCCATTTTCAGTTAGACTGGCTGGCCAGCAAGCCCCAGTAATTCTCTATTCTTCACCCCTCATAGGACTGGGGTCCCAGGCAATGCATGGCCATGCCCAGTTTTTTATATGAGTGCCAAGGTTCAAACTCGGGCCTTCCCTGGCCTTTATGCTTGTGCAACAAACACACTTACCTCTGAGCTACCTCCCCAGCCTCCTTTTAATTTTTCTAATGGTATGTGATGAGGTTAGGCTGATCTTTTCTCTCTTTCCATGTGGATATCTATCTAAGCAGTCAGCACCTTGCTAAAAAGACTATCTTTGCCCCATTAAATCATCTTGGTACCTTTGTTGAAAGTCAGCTTCTCTTTGTCTTCCTTCCCAGCTATATTTTGTTTCATTTTACTCGGGATGGATCTGCTGTCTACTTTCCCAGCCTCTGCTTTGCTCTCCCTACCTTGATGCTTCTCTGCGTGGCTTCTGCAGCATTAGTGATAGCTGGGGTGGCAATGTTTGTGTTATGCCTTGGTTCAATGATGCGCTCAGGACTCTAAGCAGGGATACCACCTCCCACAGGACTCACATCCCTGTCTTGAGGTCCCAGGTGACCAGCATTTGAGTTAAAGCATCAAAATGATCTTCTTCCTAAGGAAAACCATGGGTGTTTACAGCCACATCACCTCACCCTGGAACTCTGAGCCCTGCTGCTTTCTGCCCCCCGCTGGCCCTCTCCAACAGTGAGTCTAAAAGCCCTGTGAGGTAGAGGACAAGTGCTTGGAAGCGTCTGCCTCTTTAAAGTTTTCTAAGGAACCCAAAATCAGAACTGCATAATGGAAACCATTTTGCAGCCTCCAGTGCAGTCATTTATCTCAATAACCATTTCATTTAAAATGTGGGCCAAACATATAAATCATATCTTGAAAGAAAGTATGTTGGTGCCACAAAAATTACCCTGTATTCTTACCACCTAATTCAAAAAATGTGTTTTGAAGCTTGGGAGAACAAACAAGCCTGGAGCCGCATTTTGCTTTGTCCCCCAAACCAACCCACAGTACTCCCCAAACTACTGAAACTAAAGTGGTGATGAGCACAGCCTGGGGGGGGGGGGCAGCTGGGCTATGGCTACTCATTTGGAGGTCAGTGAAGGTCAAGGAGTTGTGAAGCCCCAAGCAGTCTGCCCTAAGTTAGTCCTTGGACCTGGATCAACCCATCTCCAGCCCAATCAGGCTCTCACATTCTAGCCATGATCTCTAAGCTCATTCAGTGACATCCCAGGGGAGGACACTAAATATAGTTGGGCCTGAGGCCTATTTCTTAGACTAATAAAATGGAGAAATACAGTAGATACAGGCTGCAGCTGGAACCTGGGATTCCAGAGTCTTTTTGTCTTGAAACCTTCATAAGGACTGGATTCTGTTGCTGGCTTCAGCACTCACTAGGAGGATAGGATAGAAGAACCCATCAGGTACACAGGTCTTCCTGACACACAGGATCTCTCCTCACATCATACTTCTGATCAGGTCTGAGGGTAAACCATGAGTCTGATGAAAACATCAGGAGAGGAGTGAAGCTCCCACACAGGGCCCATCACCAGGACAAATGTTCTCACTGCTTTCTGGCTTTGGCTTCATGCATTTGTTACAAACAGTTTCATTGTCTCTTTTCATTTAACTCATTTGTATTTTCTCACATCCTTAAATCTTGCCTTCAAGCAGGTCTAGCACCTGCCTAGCACCCTGGCTGCCAAGGGTACAGGCCTTGGCTCTCTTGATGGTGGTAGAGCAGCCCAGGCCCATGCCTTTTTTTGTCTCTCCACACCCCTCACTCTGACCTTGGTGAGATGGTGGAAGCCCTTCCTCAGAGGGACAGGCGCAGTCTTTCTGCCACTGGATATGTGTCCGAAAGTCTGCCTCTTCAGGTGGCAGTTGATGCACTCTTTCCCTGCTGCTCCTTTTCCCCCTCCACCTGTCCATGGTCTCCAGGCCTTGGACCCAGAAGACCCTGGGCAGCCTGTTCTCCAGGCTGCTTCCCTCCTATGCCTCTGGGAAGTTGGAACCCTGGCACTCTGTCCTCGGTGCCTCCTAGCTTTTCTCTAGTCTTAATTTTGTTGGGGACAGGATAAAGCTGCTGAATAAATCCGAGTACCTGGAATACAGGCCTGGACAGCTATCATCCATTCCCAGGTCCCTTGTCAGCTGTAGCCCAGAACCTGGACAAGTGTGTGTGGCCTGCCATCTCCTCTAAACTGTGCCTTTGAGTAGCTGTCCCACACTCAGGGAGATCCACCCTTTTTCTTCCCTGGCACCCTTGCTACCAGGGAGAGAAACATGCTGCAAAGGGAAGACTTTCTCCTTTTTTCATTTCTTTTCCTTTTCCCTTTCCTTTCCTCCCTTCCTTATTTCTTTCTCTTTCAAGTCAAGGTCTCATGTAGCCCAGCTTAGTCTCTAATTTGCTATGTAGCTGAGCTATCTCTGAACTCCTGATCCTCTTTCCTCTGCCCCCTGCATGCAGGAACTACAAGCATACCATTGAGCTTTCTTCTCTCCTTTTTCTACCTCATCCTTGGCTACCCATTATTCCTTGTGCTTTTCATTACCCAGGCAGAACTATCACTTTCTAGTTAAAACCTGAACATCACCCCTGGAACTTCAGGTGGTGAGACTCGGAGGTGCTTATACCGGCACCTGTAGTGCCAGGGAGAACAAGTTCTCTTCTCCACTCAGCTTGTTCCCCCATGCTGGCTTTGAGGCTGGGACCCCTAAGAAGGGGACTTGGGTTTCATTCCTGTCCAGGACTGGAAGGAAGTAGTTAGGTATCTTTCGGAAGGTAGATGTGAGAAAGGAGTAGTGTCAGATAGGAATGACATTGGTTTCACTGAGGATGACAGGCCCCTGGGTGGAGCAGAGTATGGAATGGGCACCTACCCTTGTACATCTTCTGCCCTCTCTTCCCTCAAGGCCAGCCTGTGCCTAGGAAAAAGGGTCTCCACACTGGCAGGTCCCACCCTGCCTGGGCCCCCACCCAGTGTATCAATGCTTGCAAGTGTCTCGAGGCCTGCAGGTAAGTTAGGCCTGAGCTGGCTCAGGCTACCATGGTATAGCTCCAGGCAGGGGTCTGGGAGCCAGGAAATCAGAGCCTGGGTCTTCTAACAGACCTGGATTAACCTAAGAAGGCTTCCTTCCCTAGAGGGATCACTGAAACCCACAGATAAGAGTCCCTTATGCTGATGGGGTCAAGACACATCACCAGGCTGTACAGTCCCAGAGCCAGCCCTGGCCCTCAGCTCCCAGTTTGCCCAGCTCTGCAGCCTGCTCCTGCTACCTTCTGTTCCAACCCAGCCTAGGATATAGCCCATAGTGCATCGATTCAAAAGCTCTGTTGTCTCTCTGGTCCTCAGGCTTGGCTTTGGCAGCTTGTCCCAGATAGCCCTGCTGTCTGTCAAGTGTGGAATCTGAGGGAATACAGATGCAGGGGGGATCCAGGGTGCCCCTTAGAAACCTGATGGACCTCCATGCTAACCCACAGGCAGCTAATCCTCTTGTGGAGTCTGCTAGAGAAGCCCAGGTCAGGCCTCTGACTTGACCGGCATAGCCACCTCCAGACCTGTTCCCAGTCCCTCCCAACAGAGGAATGGGTGGGTCAGCCACACTGAGGCCCAAAGAGGTCTTTATATTAAAGCATAAGGAAGTGCCAATACCAGAACTCACAAACTGTGGTGTGATTTAAAATGTTTACATTTAACAAATGAGCGTTTTTAACACACACCAGACTTATAATTGTGCCATTCCAGCACAATCAGTGTTTATAGAAGAAGCACCTCAGTCATGTGTACGCTGGCAGTGTGGTCCAACAGACCCAGTTGGAAATTGGATGCCCCCAAAAGGCTCCTTTTCAGTGCTGGCGCCTGCAGACCATTACATCTTGAGGCCCTCTGGGGCTCTGGGTCCAGGCTGAACCTCCTCCTTGGCACCTTGTGAGTCCCGCTTGGAAGAGCCCCTTCCTCACTTCAGAGTAGTAGCCTAGCCTGCAGAGCTGTGGTCAAAGGGGCTTCAGTAAATCACCCCTCTCCCGGGATGGGGGGAGCAGGAACCTAGGCTCTGTACCTGAACCCTCATTGCTGGGGGCCAGGACAAGTCATGGCCTTATCACCTTGCCCTTAGGACTTGCTGTCCTATGTGTGCCATTGTTTTGGGGGCCACTTACTGAGCCTGTCAAGCAATGAATAAATAGGCGTGCAGGGCCCAAGACAGATGTAGAGAATGGCATGATGCTGAGTGCTGGAGGGCTGGTGAGGTGAAGTGGAGAAGCCTCTTGTTATCTAAGTGCCTTCTCAAGTGCTCTCATTTTCTCTGCATTAGTGTAATTTTCTCTTTGCAAAAGGGGGTTGCCAAGATTCACATTGCTGGGACAAACACCGAACCAGACACAGCTTATGGGAGGAAATATTTTATTTCAGGCTTAACAAATTCCAGGGGAACACCATCAATGGTGAAAGAAGCTGGTTCATTTCCATAGATCCAAGCAGAGAGACATCACCAAACAGCCAGCAAGCATCAAAAATGGAACAGGCAGAGCTCAAACGGCTCTGAACACACCTGGTAGGGCTAGACTCAGATCGACCCCCTCGTGACACACCCCCGATTAGCAGGATCTGCCTGCTGGGGGCTCATATTGCAAGCTCAGTTTTAATAAAACACCTGAGTCTATAGGGCTGTACATTCAAACTACCCTTAGGGGTAGTCATACCGCTATCCTGGAGTCACTGAGTAGACTGTGTGGACAAGTTTAGTTGGATGATATTCTACTGTACCATGTGTTACAGCTGCTTATCCACTCTTCGTCGTTTTACTGTCAGGAACAATGGTGTGGATATGTTTCCATTTCTCTCAGGCAGTTACCTAGGACTGAGCCATATAGTAATGCTACGTGTAACTTTGATGAACTGCCAGGCTCTTTCACACTGGCCAGACCATTTTATATTTATTACAGCAGTACATGAGGGTTCCAGTTTCTCCATAACATTGCCTTTTTAAAAAAAAATTATTTGCAAACGCGAGAGAGAGAGAGAGAGAGAGAGAGAGAGAGAGAGAGAGAGAGAGAGAATGGGTGCGCCAGGGCCTCTAGCCACTGCAAATGAACTCCAGATGCATGCACAGCTTTGTGCATCTGGCTTTACATGGGTAATGGGAAATCGAACTTGGGTTGTTAGGTTCTGCAGGCAAGCGCCTTAACCATAGAGCCATCTCTCCAGCCCCCAACACTGGTTTAATCTGACTTTTTACTGTAGCCTTCTTAGTGGTTGTGGAGTGCTATCTCCCCGTGGTTTTTGTTTTCATTTTTCTGGTGACAGTGATGTCCCATAGTCTTTTCATGACCTCAACAATTTGTCTTCTTTTGAGAAGTCATCTATTCAACTCCTTTGCTGACTTTCAGCTTGGGTTGTTGTGAGGTTAGCATTGAGTTGTCAAAGGCCTTTACATAATCTTGATAAAAGTTCTTCTTGCAAGATTCATGACCTGTAAATGTTTTCTCTCATTCCAAGTTGTCATTTCACTTTAATAGTGCAAAAGCCCAAAAGTTGCCTTCAAATTTAAAGAAGTCAAATTTTATCTTGTGGCTTATGTTCATGGTACTTATTATTCTTTTGGTTTCATTTGAGTATAACATACATTAAAAGGTTTGCTCAGAACAGTCTACACTTCATTCCTATCTGCCCCCTACAGGTATAGATTTGATTTTTGTTGATGAGTGTGCACATGTATGCAGCCCATGCCAGAGATCATGGGGTGGACTCTTCTGTTGCTCTTCCAACTTCTTTCCTTAGACACAGTCTCTCATTGAACATGTAGTTGTCATTTTTTTTCAGTCAGACTGGCTGAACAGGGAACCCCAATTATCCTACTGTCTTCACCCCCCCCTCAGGCATGTTCAGCAACACCCAGCTTTTTACATGGGTGCTGGGAACCAGACTCAGGTATTCATGCTTATAAGCACTTGCTCTTACCCATTGGACCATCTCCACAGCCCCAGATTTAAATTAATTTCTGATTTCTTCATGTGTTTATTTTTTTTTTATATTTTATTCATTTTCAATCAGAGAGAGAGAGAGAGAGAGAGAGAGAGAGAGAGAGAGATACCAGGGCTACCACCTTGTGGGTCTGGCTTATGTGGGTACTGGAGAATTGAACCCAGGGCCTTAGGCACTGGAGGCAAGTGTGTTAACTGTTGAGCCATCTCTCCAGCCCTCATGTATTTATTTTTTAAAATATTTTATTTATTCATTTTCAAGCATAGAGATGAGAGAGAGAGAGAGAGAGAGAGAGAGAGAGAGAGAGAGAGAGAGAGAGAGAGAGAGAGAGAGAGAAAGAATGCACCAGGGCCACCACTTTGTGGTTTGGCTTATGGGGTCCTGGGGAATTGAACCTCGGGGCCTTAGTTTTCTCTTTTTTATACACAAAACATGATATACCACATACTCTTTGTGTTCTTTTGGCCAGCCCTGTTTGGTTAATTGGACTCTCCTCCTGTGTTGGACCACCACCAGCCAGGTGTGGATGTACAGCATAGGTTTTCTTATAACTGTGTGGCAGTGAACACTGACCCCTCATATCATGGACAAAGTCCTAAAAAAATGGCAGCTAGGGCCAAGATCAGGGCACACACTGGTGGCGGGACGTGGCCTCATTTTCTCCAGTGGGTTGTAATGGTTGTGTCCATCAGCAGTGTTTTTTAATTAATCTTTTAAAAATATGTATATGTAAGCCGGACGTGGTGGCGCACGCCTTTAATCCCAGCACTCGGGAGGCAGAGGTAGGAGGACTGCTGTGAGTTCAAGGCCACCCTGAGACTACACAGTGAATTCTAGATCAGCCTGGGCTAGTGAGACCCTACCTCGAAAAACCAAAAAAAATAAAAATAAAATATATATATATATAATATATTATGTATATATAATGTGCATGTGGAGGCCAGAGGACAACTTCAGCTGTCATCAGATCACAGGGTATTTAGACCTTTTTTTTTTTTTTTTTTTAAGATAGAGTCCTTCACCGGCCTGCAACCAATCAGGATTGACTTGCTGGCCATTGGACTCCAGAGATCTTTTGTCTCTGCCTTCCAGCGCTGGGATGATAGATGTGCACCATCATACCTGGCAATTACATAGTTTCATAACCAGCCCTACTAGTCCTTCCTATATACAGATTTTTTTCTTTTTTTCTTTTTTTTTGTATGTCCTAAGAAATCTCTTGGGCTGGAGAGATGGCTCAGCGGTTAAGGCACTTGCCTCCAGTGCCTAAGGCCCCGGGTTCAATTCCCCAGGACCCACATAAGCCAGACCCACAAGGTGGTGGCCCTGGTGCGCTCTCTCTCTCTCTCTCTCTCTCTCTCTCTCTCTCTCTGTGTGTGTGTGTGTGTGTGTGTGTATCTCTCTGCTTGAAAATGAATAAATAAAATATTTTTTTTTAAAAAAAGAAATCTCTTACTGTAAGATTGAACACCTTAATTTTAGAGCAAAGGACCACTGAAGTCTCTGCTTGACTTCCATGAGCTCTCTGTTTATCAGGGAAGAATTGCAGCTCTTGGGCTGAAGAAATGTCCAACATTTGATACTGTGACATGATGTCATCTACAGATGTGTTGCGCTGCCTCATATATATCCTGGTGTTGCGTATTTTTATAATGTCGAGTTGTCTGTCTCGCAGTCAAGAAAAATGAGGAACATGGGTGTCAAGGCATGAGTGGGCAAAGGAGATTTATTGAGGAGGAAAAGGGTAGAAAAGCTCCAAAGCATCAGGGCAAGCATGCTTATTAGGATTTTCAAAAGCATCCCAAGAAGAGAAAGAAAGGGGAAAAAGGGGAAAAAATTGCTCTTTTTAAGTTATAAATCAGAAACGCTGCTAGGCTCAGCAGTGAGAGTCTGAGCAGCTGCAATGAGGTAGAGGTTCTGCAGGTTTAAGTACATTAAGTTCAAATGTATATGGAGAATCTTGATTGGTTGGCAGGTCAGTGAGAAGAGCACAGACTCAAGATGGGCCCATCCACAATGGGGGAAGAGGGGAAGCTTTTGAAAACCCCCTAGGGGTAGGAACCAGGAAGCTGTCCCTGAGCACCATCTTGAGACAAGTTTCAGTTCAGACTGGAGTTGTGGCCAGTGTTGCCAGGGCAGGTTGACATGTATATCCTTTGGGCCTGCATCCATACCTGTCTACGAAAGAAGGCTACCTCGCTCCTAATCTGTCCCTGGGATGCATGCAACTTGCAGGCCAGCATATGTTGTGACGTTTTGCCAGGTCTGGAGTTTGGATTTTCATTTTCACTTTGTTGATAGTGGTTTCCTATGTGAGTTTTCATGGGTGTATTTTGAAGTGAGAGGTCATGGAAATGTACCCGTATATGCATCTAGTGGGCTTACAGCTTCATTTTTTTAAACATTGGGCTATCTATTCATTTGGAGTTGATTTTGGTACAAAAAATAAACCATGGAATCTATTTTATTTTTTCAAATGACTAAACCTCGTTGCATCACTTTACTAAAGAGTCCATGTTCCAGTTTGTAGCTTAGCAGTGGAATATGTACCTAGCATGTGAGAAGACCCAGATTCAATCCCCAGTACCATGAGAAAAAATTTAGTTTGCTAATGATGGGAGCTTCCTCCTGATACCCAAACCTTTATGGTGAATACTGTTTCCCTGCAAGCTTGAGCTTGCTGTTAGGCACTGCCCCCTGTTGTCATGGTGACAACCCCCCACCTTATGGAGACTAAAATTTTTGCCTCTGTGTGTGTGTGTGTGTACATGTACAAGTGCACGTGCGCATGTCTTCTTTTGCTGCTGCAAAGGAACACTAGATGTTTGAGCCACTTCTTACAGTTTACATAGGTGGCTTGGAAATTGAACCTGGGCTGCTGAGCCATCTTCCCAGGTACTAGAAATTTTTTTTTTTTTTTTTTTTTGGTTTTTCGAGGTAGGGTCTCGCTCTAGCCCAGGCTGACCTGGAATTCACTCTGTAGTCTCAGGGTGGCCTTGAACTCACGGCGATCCTCCTACCTCTGCCTGGGATTAAAGGCGTGCGCCACCACGCCCGGCTACTAGAAATGTTTTGATGTGCACAGTGGAGCAGAATACTCACAACTCTTCTCAAAGGTTTTCCTGTAAGTTCTTGTCAGTTTTCCTACATAAATTATAGAAGTTGTTGCTCTAGATCCAGAAATGAAACTTGTTGACTTCTAAAAACTGAAATTGTGTTAAATTAGGGGTGGTTCATCTCCTGCCTGGGTGACAGGCCACATCTCCAATCCTGTTGGTGGGATTGGGTTGTCCACAGTTCTCCGACGGCTTGTGGCCTGGGGTTGGGGCAGTCGGTGTGCAGGGTTCTGGGGCCATTATATATTTATTTACAAGCAGAGACATGGGGGGGAGTATGGGCAAGCCAAGTCCTATAGCAACTGTTAACAAACTCCAGGTGCATGTGCCACGTTGTGCATTTGGTTTATGTGGGTACTGGGGAATCAGACTCAGGTCACTATGCTTTGCAGGCAAGCGCCTTAACTGCTGAGCCATCTCTCCAGTCCTAGTATAACTAGCTTAATTGTGTTCTAGGTATACTTTATCTGCAAAAAGAGGTATTTCTTAAGATGGACATTTAAAAAGCTTTGTATTGGCTGATCTCCATTAAAGAAACATGACTTTATATACCATTCCTTTCTTATAGACATGGTAGCTCTTGCCTGTAATTGCAAGACTTAGATGGCTGAGGCAGGAGGATTGCCATGAGTTTGAGGGTCAGCCTGGGCTACACAAAGTACACCTCTGTCTCAGTAACAGCTAGACCAGGGCAAGGAGTCACCCCCCCAAAAAAACCACACCTACCCTGGTAGTATTTCTGTAGACCATGCTGACCACAAGCACTGCTCTCCGCACCCTTCATTCATCAGGACTTCTGAAACCCTGCTCAGACTGGGTGCCATCCTAGATGCCTTCTGAACACCAGTGGGCACAGCCAGGCCGCCCTAGTGGAAAATCCATCCCTGACCCTAGGAGCTGGTCTGGAAACCTCAGGTGGTTTTGTAAAGCTCACCCCTCCCAATCACAAAGCTACAGCCTAGTAAGCACTCTGGTGGCTTACAGAAGCCTCTGCAGAGCCCCTGGGCAGGACCTTCAAGC
This sequence comes from Zapus hudsonius, assembly GCA_004024765.1. Taxonomy (NCBI): domain Eukaryota; kingdom Metazoa; phylum Chordata; class Mammalia; order Rodentia; family Dipodidae; genus Zapus; species Zapus hudsonius. Next base: position 42,642 of record PVHP010001756.1, on the reverse strand, counting down.
AGCTTGTCCAGGAGCAAGAGGCCATCCCAGATCCTCTGGGCTCTGCTAGGACACTCCTTCCCCATGGCCAAGCTTTGATGCAATGGATAAAATGGGTAGAGGATCCCACCTAGAGCCCTGAGTTCTTAAACAGAGCCCTATTTGCCCACCTGCAGAGGGTGCCACTTAGTACCTGAAGAGGCCAGGCACAAGGTCCTGGAGACCACAGCTTATAAGGCTCTTGTCCTGCCTGGCTTGGTGCCTCTTACAATAGCTGACCTCCCCCCACTTGCTCTGCACAGCCTGTCTAGCCTCTTCTATACATGGCACTTCTAGCTTAATTTGTGGTCCAGGACAAGTTGCCTTCTCTGAGCTTCCCTCTACCTCGCCAGCTGGAGTGAGGCATGATGAGGAGTCACAGGCTGTGGTGTAGAGGGGGCCTTAGGAGCCAGTAGGAATGGTGAGTGCCACAGGGCTCTTACAGGCATCCAAGCTTATCCCAGAAGGCCAGGGAGGGGCAGGGCCAGAAAGGGCAGGACACAACACACTCAGGTAGCTAATCGCTTTCACTAGCTGACCCTTGTGCGGGATCTGTAGACGTGGAAGGGCAGCTCAGGGCCACTGCTACTCTCACTCAGAGGAAAGGAACTAACCTTCTGTTGCTTTGCATCCCCTTGACTAATAGCCACCATGGTGTTAATGCTTACTGTGGCCAGGCCTCCTGTCTCCTGGCAACAAGTTGTCCCTTCTCTCAAACCCCACTAGGTCTGAGGTAGCCTTGTGCAAGCACTTCCAGGAATTCTGTAAATCTGGAAGCAGAGCTTCAGGGTTCAAGGGCCTTGGGACCTACCATGCTGGCCACGGGCCACCTCCTTGCAGGATTTATGGCAAGAGTCACTGGGAACGGGCCCAGGTTCTCTGGGCTGGCCAGGCAGGGAACTCAGTCTCACTACTCTCCTCTAGGGTGATGCTTGAGTCATCCTCCCCCCATCCACTCCCTCATGGTTCCCCAAGGAGGCACACTGAGGGACCGAGGCAGGATCTGGCAGTTTCCACTGTACTACCTAGTTCACCTCTGAGGCTATTGAGACAGGCCAGTTCTGAGCCTTGGCCAGCTCCCCTGCCTTGCTTAGGGACGTGTCAGCAACCGGCCTAAAGTTCAGTGTGGGTGCTAGGGCAGCATGAGGTTGAGAAGTACTTCCCTGCTGGATCTTTGGTTGCCTGGTAATGGGAGCCCCTGTCCTCATGAGCTCAACTTCTAGAGCACAGGGCATGGCTGGGGCACTACAAAGAGAATGAGGCCTAGGCTCTAGCAGTCCTCTTCGCATCCAGCTCACCCACCTGAAATTGAGTTCATCATATAAGGAATGGTGTGGTAGTCTTCAAGGACAGAGGGGAGCTGTGCAGCTGGGGGAACCAGCATGGGAGACACAATGCCTGTTCTGCCAGTAGAAGCACTTGGTTCTGTTGTCATGGCAACTGCAGTTTGGGGCAGCAGAATCCCTCAGCTGAGCATCTCCCCTTCTCCACACAGATCTGGGACATGAGCGACGATGAGACCATCTGAGACTGCAGCTGAGGAGTACTTGACCACTGAGCAGGACTGCATTCAGGACTGGTGACCTGGGCCAAGCGCCTCCCAGTCCTTATCCCCATACCCTGAGGATGAGGATGTGTTGCCAGAAGCTGCCCAGTTTCTCCCGCCGCACTACTCACCAGGTCTCAGTTCAATAATAACCTTGGCTTTGATATCGCCATTATTTGGGACTCGGCTCCTTCCATGTCAAGTGATCCCCCCCCCCCCCATTATCACAGCCTATCTCCCAGCATGCTTTCACTTTGGCCCCCAGGTGCAACAGTGAGTAAGTGGCCTAACAGATCAAATGGAGAGATGCCAAGAGGTCTCCCCCCACCCGTAGGCTCTGGGCAGTAGTGAGGGCTAAGCTTACCATCCCAGGTATCCATGAAAGACAGTGCCGTGCAGCTGGCCTGTCCTCAGCTGTGGACATGTCCCGGTGTTGCCATGCTGTATGGACTTAGTGGAGAAAAGGGACACTGGTGTGGGCAGCTGCCTGGACCTCGGTCAGTTGGGGGTCCACAAAGGTTACCAAGGTGCTACTGGTTTTCCTCTCCCTTCTGGTTAGATACCCAGGAACAGGCACATCCTTGGCACCTGTGGTCACTCCTAGAGGCTCCCCCTCCATTCCTTTACTGTTTCATTTTGTCTCAAGTCCAGAGGCGACCTAACGCTTGGTATAACAAGGACCGAAACCAATAGTCCCTTCCCTGGCTTGCTTGAGGTTTAACAGGCACAGCCATGCCTGGGTGCAGGGCCCCACACACCATCCCAGGATGAAAGAGCCACACATCGTAGCCTGTGGTTTAAGAGCACTTTATTATTGTTCTTAAGGCTACTTTTAAGTACAAAAAAAAAAAAAAAAAAAGATGGCCTGCCAAACCTTTTTTTTTTTCTTCCTCTAGGAAAAACAGGCCACAGAGAATGGTATATTACAGATTTACAAACACGGAGAGGGGGTCAGCACGCACGCAGAGGGCTTGGCTCTGGAGAGGTCACGAGCCCCTGCTCAGGCAAGCAGTGCTCTCCTCGGTGTGATGTTTCACTGCCCCCTCTGTCCAAGGCCCCTCCAGGGCATGGCCTATCCCAGATAGGTCAGCACACCAGCAGCAATGCCCACTCCGCACAGAGCCGGCCCAGGTGCGGTTGTTTCCTGTGACAATGCTCAGTAGCCTGGAGCAATAACAAACTAGTGGCTATTAATGCAGATGCAGTGTTCTCATAGAATAACTGTGTTCCTGCACGTTTACAAACCTACAACAAAAAAAGATCAACTTTTTTTTCCAAACAACAAAAATGATTATGATAGGAAAGGGAAAAATTAAATAGCTACATATCATTAACAAATTAATTGTTCTTCAAAAAAATACCTACAAATTTCTCTGTACATTCCTTACGCACAGCGTAATGATGGTCTTTAAAGTTACCTATATAAAAAAGTGTTCTCAACAAAATTTTTTTCCTACAGAAAATAGAGGGGCCTGAATGCCAAAGCTTGGAAGCCCAGTAGAGTAGGAGCGAAGTGGGAGTGTGGGGCAGGAGGAGGGCTTTCCACTGTTTGTAAGGCCTGTAGCCACCCTGTGACTTTGAGAACCAGTCCCTGCACCTGGCACCAATTTCTGAAACTCAACAGCTAACCTTCTCCTCCTACTGAAAGTTAGCCAGCCCTAAGGCCTCCCATTGTTCAGGATTCCTTGTCAGTAATGCCTTGTGGGGGAGATGGCCCTGCCTGTATCACCACCTGGCCAGATGATGTCCTAGATCTCTAGTGGGCTAGGGTGGGGGACAAACACTCATGGCCAGGAGGAGGAGCAGCTGTGGGCATCCCGTGTCTGTCCTGCTTGTTTCTAAGTTCTAATTAGTAGCTATTAATAGAGCAGGCAATAAATGATGCAGTAATAACTGTATAAAGTCAGAGGAATGTACACTGTCTTGGCCCCAGCATATGCAGAAGTGGACAAAAACACCAAGTCACAGACTATCAGCATCTGCTACTCAGCCAAGGGTTGGAAGGGAACAATCTGCATTGAGGGAGTTGGACGACGTCAGCCCCAGCCTGCGGCACCCACCTCATGGCACTCCTTGTGAGTAAAGTGAACATTGAATACACATCTTAGAGCACAACTGTACCAGCAGTGAGTGTATCTAGCACTGTAACTGACAAAACTAATTCTGACAGGAAGCAAGTCAGTACTGTAGTCTTTGTTTACAGTTAATAGAAACCAGCTATTTTTTTTTCTCCATTAAGACACCCCCCCCCCCACATGGGAAGCACTAAGGAGTCAGTCCTCCAGCCTCACGGACTGCAGTGTTCAGAAAAGGTAAATAAATGCCCGTGGTCAGCGGAGTCTGCAGTCAGTCGCTGCAAGCACCTCAAGCCTAGAGAGAAAGATCGGCGACCTACGCTTTCCAACGCCATTTTGTCTGAGTCCAGCAACAGCTCAAGCACACATGGTCCCAAGTGTCCCTCAACAGGTGCCCACAAGAGTACTCGCATCTGATGACCAGCTGCCAGGGGGCAGCTCCGTCCTCCTCCAATAGTGCAAATCATACATGGCAGTTCTCTTCAAGTAGACACACGCACACACAGACTGAACGGGACACGCAATCTCAAGAAACAAAGGAGAGAGCGAGCACAGAGCATCTGGACCCCCGTTGTCGTCATGGCTTGTGACTGAGAAAGCGCCGCAGGGTCCCGGCTGCCAGGCGGCAGACCTGCAGAGGTTTCTTTGGTAACTGAGGCAGGAAGCAAGGATGCCACATGGGACCAATGCTCCGTGATGTTCCTGCTGCCACGTTGAGGCCCCTTGTACGAAAACCAAGAAAGTACAAACACAGAGCAGAACAAAAATCCCGACAACATGGTTTCCCTCCCCCCTCCCCCCCTGATTTTCTTTTAAGCACTGACTGTTCAAAGCTCAGGCAAACCATGCAGATCCATGTGGGCAGAGGGTGGCACCCCTTCAGGAGACCACAGAAGGGGAATGACTATGGCTGACCATGTGGGCAGAGGGGCTGGCTGGCTGGCCCCTGCGAGAGGCTGACTCCGGACTGTTGGATGTGCCGTCCTTGGCCGCTTTGATCTGAAGCCATGTGTCACCTAGAGCTTTGGCAAAGTGGTCGTCCACAGAGCCAGTGATGGAAACGGAGTTGGGTGCAGGCTCGGGCTCCTTGTAGTTCTTGCCCAGGCTCCTGCGGAAGTGCTCCTCCACCACAGGGTCACAGGTGGCAGTTGCTACAGGGATCAGAAGACAGGTGGTTGTAGGGGGGGCTAGGTATGTGGCATGGATGAAGCAGGGTGCCATGGTCAGTGGTACTCTGGGGTACCTGGGTCGTGGGGTAGGTCTTTATAGGGATCTATACCTAACTACACTGGGTTGACATGCAAGCCCAGAAAGACTGCATGATACTAAATAAACAAGGAGAGATCCTATTCTTCCTCCAAATGGAGCAGAGACCTTGGGGGACCAGGGACAGCACATTCTTACATCCTTCCTACCCAAACCATCCCCAATATGAAGTATATATGTGCTTTAAAAATACTCTTTTCAAACTCAAGTTCCAGGGAAATGGGTTGCACAGCCCATGGCTCTATCCAGGGGTCTCTGGAAGAGGGTAAGTATGGAATCTGCAGGAAACTCACCACTGGTTGGCCTCCGGTAGCTAGCGGGCCCCAGCGCAGCACAGCCACTGTGTGCAATGGGGCAGTGTGAGAGGTTGCAGTTGCGGGCACCGGCAGATGCACAGGTGATCACTGAGGGCCGGTTCTGTGGGAGGGTGAGTGAGTTAGCTCCTTCCCATCCGTCAGACTGAGCGGACAGTGGGGGGCCCCCGCTTCCTGACAGGGACCTCCCCAACACTCTGCCACTCCTGAGGGGAAAGACTCAGAATGGGCCCAGTCCCTCCCAGTCTCTTTTCTGAGCAGTGACCTGAGTCTGGGCTGTTTGGCTCAGTCAGGGATATGGGACAGAGGCTGGGCTGCTGAGTCTTGGTCTGTCCACTGCTCTAAAATTGATACAGAGAAGAACTGGGCACCCAGGAGATACACCTTGCTGGACCAGCTCCAAGCAAACTGCCTTGCGCACACGATGGGTGTCTTGCCAAATGAATGGATCAAATGAAAGGGTGATATTGGGCCACAAGATGGGACAGGCATAGATAGGTTCTTTGGCTTTACTACGAGTAAGCACCAGAACCACTTCTCCTATCCCCCAGCCTGTTACATAGGCAAACAACAAAATGGGCAGTGGGCAGTGCTGAGCTGTCCCCAACCTTGCACAGGTGAGGGCTTGGTACACAGAGGAGACCAAAGTGAAGTAAGGATGCCAGGCACCTGCAAAGTGCCAAGTCCCCTCTGCCACATACAGTATCTTCCTGAGACCTTGTAAGGCATGGGCCCTGGAGGTTTGCAGCCCATGGGCTCACACAGGGATTCTAAGCTGCCTCTGTACTGAAGACACTCTTGTCTTTTGGGCTTTTTTGTGTGGTGCTAGGGATTGAGCCTAGAACAGGCTTCATGCTAGGCAAGCACTCCTTTTTGAGACAGGATCTTAAGTTGCCCAGTCAGGCCTTGAATTTGCCATTCTCTGGCTTCCAAAGTAGCTAGGATTAGAGGATTAGCCTTGTTTATTTTTTTTTTTGGGGGGGGTAGATGTTGGTTTCAAGGTAGCTCACTTTAGCCCAGGCTAACCTCAAACTCACAGCAATCCTCCTACCTCTGCTTCCTAAGTACTGGGATTAAAGTCAGGAGCCACCATACCCGCCCTTGTTTTGTTTTTCAAGGTAGGGTCCCACTCTAGCTCAGGCTGACCTGGAATTCACTATGTAGTCTCAGGGTGGCTTCAAACTCACAGCAATCCTCCTACCTCTGCCTCCCAAGTGCCGCGGACCTGCTTCTTAATGTTTGCTTGATAGAAAAAAAAATCCTTTTAAGTGAAAAAGGAGAGTACGGAAATTAAGTTAAAAAAAAATAGCCAGATATGGTGGTGCACACTTTTTTGTGTGTGGCTAGGCAGGATGAGCTAGGAAGATCACCGTGAGTTTGTGGCCAGCCTAGGCTAGCGTAAGACCCTACCTTAAATCTCCCCTCTCAAAAAAGAAAGAAAATAGCCCTTTGTGCTAAAAATCAGAGCCTACTGACTTTATAGAATTCCAGCCCAAAGCAAAGCCACCTGACATTTAACTTTGGCCATGTGACCTTAGGCCGGGTACACAGGATTCTCAGAGGATTATTACATTGATCCTGAAACAGACTGCCAGGGAAGAGGCTAGAAAAACATGTAATCAACACCAACCCTGCACTGTGCAAACGAAACCACGCCCCGGGACAGGAGTCCCTCCATGCAGCTTAGTCCCCACCCTCAACCCTAGGTCAGAAAAGGAGGGTCGGCAGTAAGCAGGCATGCGTACCTGCTGCCGCTCCCCGGGGGCGAGGGGGGGCGAGAGGCCTGCCGGCCTGCTGGTGTCACTGCTGTTCTTGGTCAGTGCGAGAGGCTGCTCCATGAGGCCAGGGAGGGAAGCATACAGGTGGCCACCATGCAAGCTCACGGCAGGAGCCACGGCCCGCTCGACGGGGCTTCGGCTGCGCTCCCGGGGATCTCGGCGGCAGTCTCCATTGGCAGTCTTGTTCCTGAAAAAGAAAAACCGATCTGATGGTTGGGGGAGGGGGTGCTGGTCAGGTTCCCTCCCAAAAATACACACCCCCTTGTCTGCACACATCCAAAGATTAACTCCACAATAATCTACTTGGAGGAGCCAGCTTAGTTTTACCAAGGTCTGCCACTGAGGGGGATTGATAGGAAACTACACAGGACACTGAGCCTCAGAGCAGCTTGAGTGACTGGCCCAGGCCATTTGGAAGCTGACTGGCACCTAGGAGTCACGGCTAGCTTGGGTGTCTGCTGCCTCCATAGGATGTTACCTGTTCTACTGGTGCCATCAGATGCAGTAACACAAGTGGCATAAGGCCCTTCTGATTCTAAATCTCCTCTGCAGCACTTTTGGCCAGTGGGTCTGACCCAGCCATCCTTCATAATATTAGAAAAAAATATTTGTTACTTATTCACAAGCAGAGTCAGAGAGAGAGAGAGAGAGAATGAATGAATGAATATGGGTGTGCTAGGGCCTCCTACTGCAAACAAACTCCAGATGCATGTGCCACTTTGTGCTTCTGGCTTCATATGGGTACTGGGGAGTCAACCCCAGGCCACGAAGCTTTGCAAGCAAGTGCCTTTCACCACAGCCCCAAGTAAATCTTATAAAGGAAAATGTGGGTGAGGACTCTTGAGACTTTTAAGAAATGCAGATTAGTTTTGGAACCTGTCAGTACTCACCCTCTGCCCTCCTTCAAACTAGCAGAGAAGCAGGATGTGTGTACTCATACCCTGAGCCAGGAGGACCCATGCCTGCCTCCTGGACTGGCCAAATGTGATACTCTAATACACGGTGCTACACAAAGGGGTGTCACCACTACACCTTTTTTAAAGTGACAGGTAACTTGCAATTGTAAAAAGCTTTATACTAGAGAGATCCTGTGTACTCCACATTCCCTTCTCCCATTGGTGAGATTCTTTAAAAGTTCAGTGCACAATCACTTCAGTACGACTGACCTTAGGTCATTCTCTGGCTAGCTTGTGCTTATTTCAGAGCCTTTTTCCCCCCTAATTATTAAGCAGCTACTGCCTCTGTCCCCAATTCCCTTTCAAGCATCCATAGCTCTGGCTCCTTGCTACAAAATTTGCATGCTTGCTGTTTTAACTGTCCACCTGCCATTCCTTTCCACAAGAGAGCGTAGCCACTTCCTGCTCATGATTGCATGTATCCATGCCACCCTGACCCCGTATCACAGGTGCACGCTCAAGCGCAGGGACTGCCATACTGCTGATGTCTGCCCCATGCTCCTCCTATACAGGCCCAGAGTGCTTTGGGAAGACAGCCCTTTACCTGTCTCAGGTTGCTGAACACTTTTATGTGGCAAGTTGACCATGACTGATGGAGAAAAGGTGCTGGAGGAAGAACTGGGGAGTTGGAGGGCTCCCTGCAGAACATCCCCAGCCTTCAGAGGACACCTGTGCTCCCAGGAGCCACATGGCAGGAGTACTAAACGGGCTTCTGAGACCCCCCAAGTGCCAGCTCTTGAGCCATCTGATCCCTCGGTGCTTCTGCCCAGCACCTTCCCCAGCTCATATTTAGGGCCACCTCAATGGGCTCAGAACATAACGAACCAGGAAACCCATGTTAGCGTGCTGCAGGCACTAAGAGCACATGGAGTTCCACTCCCAGGACGCAAGGAGACAGTATGCTCCAGCTAGTTTACCACACCTATTCTGGCAATTTCCAAAGAACAGCAGTGCCAAACAAGCATGAAACTATAGCTTTATTTACTTTGATGACCTAGAGGACTCTGAAGACCATGCACCTTGTGTAGGCTGGTGGGCTCAGCAGTGTTCTCACTACCCACACCCTGTCAGCATGTGTATGCTTACGTTATTGCCCATCCCATTCACAGCTCTAGGTGGCCTTACCCTGTGCCTGCAGCAGCTCAGGGATCTCAATCAGAAGAGGTCCAGCGCCAACGCCCCTAGAGAGCAGACGATAAGGTCTGCTTCACAGGCTCAAGTGCATCTAGCCTGAGCCACTGGCTCACCTCAGCAAGCTCTGATCTCTGTCACAAGTCTTCAGTGTTAGGAATCACTTGTACACCGTTTCCACCATGCTCTTCCCCAAAGTGGGTCCCATGCTTACTGGACTGTCCACTACTCAGAAGGACATGTGTCCAAGTCATCTGTCAGAACTATGCTTCAATTTATTAAACTAAGGTCATCTAGGCTCCCTCCTCAGACTTGTAATCTAGCAAGGACAGGAAGCCCAAGGGACCCTGCACAGACAACAGGAACCCAGAGGAAGAGAGCTACAATATCAGAGGAACTAGCCTCCATGGTAAGTTGGCTCAGGCTGAGGCTTAGTAGCACCTCAACTTCAAAGTCACCATCCCTATGGTACCCCAGCCTCTCACATTTTACAGCCCTGTGGGACTGTAACACATCAAAATACAGTGTTCACGTAGTCAGTCCTGATGAGACCATGTTACATAAGAGGGCAGTGTATGTCCAAGGCCACACAGCTAACAAGCAACCGAGAAGGGATGGGGGGATGACACACAAGACTCCAGGGTTGGGCTGGAGAGATGGCTCAGCGGTTAAGGCACTTGCCTCCAGTGCCTAAGGCCCTGGGTTCAATTCCCCAGGACCCACATAAACCAGACCCACAAGGTGGTGGCCCTGGTTCGTTTTCTCTCTCTCTCTCTCTCTCTCTCTCTCTCTCTCTCTCTCTCTCTCTCTCTCTCTCGTCTGCTTGAAAATGAATAAATAAAATATTTAAAAAAAAAAAAGACTCCAGGGTTCTCTACCTTGTGGGGCATGGTATATCACACAGACACACAGCCTGAGAACATGCTGGTTAATTTTAGTGAAATTACACATTACTCACATTTCCAGCTTGCTTTCCTGGTTCCCGGAGCTTAAAGACAGACATTGTTTTCCACATCCCTCCCCCAGTGACTCATAGCCCAGGCTCAGTCTTAGCACACCCCACACTGTCAGGACACTGCCCCAAACCACACACATCCGGCCCAGCAGAAGTGGCCTCCATGTTCTCCTTGAAGACCAAGCCGGTCAAGGCAAACCAATAATGCTAGGCCCTGAGAGTATGTCCTCTTTCTTGGGTGTTTCCTAGCCATCTGCTATGAGAGAAGCAAAAATGATGGGGAAAGAAGACCACCACATTCATCCAGGTCAGAATGGGGATGTATGGCAAATGCTCCCAAACATGAATTCAGAAACCAAAATGTCAACAGCATTTGGGGAAAACTAAACCAGATTCTAGGCAGAGAAATCCTTAAAAAAAAAAAAAAAAAAGTGCTGCACACCTTTAATCCCAGCACTCGGGAGGCAGAGGTAGGAGGATCGCCGTGAGTTCGAGGCCAGCCTGAGACTACAGAGTGAAATCCAGGTCAGCCTGGACTAGAGCGAGACCCTACCTCAAAAAACAAAACAAAACAGAAACAACAACAACAAAAAAGGTGCCATGTAAAAGGAGCATGGTGTCCACCAATAGATAGACTCAGAAAAGGGGTAGAAATATCCTCAACATTCTGGAAAACTAGAAGCTGAACTCATAGGGTTCTGAATTCCTAGGGCCAAGAAAGGGATATAAGATATGTTTATGCTTCTGAAAAAATATTCTGGGCTCCCCTGAGCGCTATCCTGGCTCATCCTCAGGCATCTGGGCACAATGCCAGGGCAGGTGAAGGAGGAGTCCAGCCCAGGCTTTCCTAGAAGTGACAGAGTTGGCCATATGTGTCAGCATGGCAGTACAGAGGAGTGGGCCAGCCAGGATGGGGCCAAGCCGAATCTCCTCTGGGAACTTACAGAGTTTTAGTTTCAGGGGGGTTGTAGGCACTGAGATCCCACAGAGAGTCAGACATGGTAGCACTCCTATGATGAGATGGGAGGTAGAGACGAGAGGATCCCTGGTAGCTTGCCTGGCATACTGCTTCAAGCACTCCATAGCATGTGCACACCCACCCACACACGTATCACATGCTATGCACATTTATAATAGTAAAAAAAATCTCCCTCTGCCAACCATTGCTTCCTAGTTCTGAAGTTTCTGATGGGGTTAGGACAAGCTCCCTGAGAGCCAAGCCAGGTCTGCCCTGTTACCCTCTAGCACCTGCTCCAACTGCAAAGGACTCCCCAAGGTGAAGCACATCACTTTCTTAACTCTGGCCAGCAGGCCAACACCAGCCAGCCATTCTAGGTGTCCAGGGAGACACACACACACACGTTAGTAGTAGCTCAGAGACTAAGTAGATCATTAGCGCAATACTATGTGTGAATCCAGTTAGCAGCGGCTGTGGTGAATGAAAAGGGAATCAAGGACATTTATTGCCGGCAGAAAGGCTTTTCTCTGAAGGACACTTAAGAGAGCGCTTACTTTTTCCAACTACTACCTCTCTCTCCTGTTGCCCTTCCCACTACTTCTAACCACCATCAGCTACATCCCCACAGAGGAGTGAGCTTGACCTGCCCTTCCTTCTGGTGAACTTCCCAGCCAGCTATTGGTGTCGCTAAGACATTCGGGTTAGGGCTCATCACTCCTCTGTGCCACTGTTACATAGGTGGTGACAGAGAAAAAAAAAGCTCAGGTGGAGACATTTACATGTGGAGGTGGGAGGTCCGGAGAGGCACCTTCCTGGGTACAGGTTGACAGGTATGTCATGGTTGGGAAATATTGGCCTTGAAGCCATCCTCAACAGCCATCCTTGAGGCCAACTGCTTCAACAGGAATCATGTCGGAATCAGCAGGGACACAATGGAGACCATGGCCTTTGTTCCTCAAAGCGCTGCCACCATGCCATGGCTTCCCATCCCTTGACAACATCAGACCGGGTCCTCAACCCAAAAGCCAAGAGGGCTAAACCTGACTGAGCACCAGAGTTGGCTACTATTTCCGATAAATGTCCACGAAGGTGTATCTCACTTTCTGCTCATTCTAATTTCAAAACTCCACTTCAGGGAACTAAGCAACACATGCCTCATTTGCTTGATCATGGAACAGCTGAGAGCTGAGCGCTAGCATGCCGCCCTTAGAACACAGAGTGCATTCAGAGTCGAGAATTCCTCTCAAGCAAACTAGTCACATGGTGGATCTTTATGGTCATCAGTCAATACTTACTGAATGCTCAGACCCCACTCCTCATGGGTAACAAGTTTAGAGACATTAAAGAGTTTGGCAGAGGCAACCACAGTAGCTCAGCGCAGATTCCAATTTACTTTCCTCTGGCTCTAAAACCTTTCTCTTTAGAGAGGTGAGGGGAAGGAGATCACTGGGGCCTTAATCTGATAAATCTAATACAACTGGTACCTTACTACTGAAAGGAGAAGGACTTAGATAACAGACACACATCGGAAAGAAGATATGGGATCCTGAGAAATAGGCCATCTGTAGTCCAGGGGATGGTAGTTGAGAGAGAGGCTTGAAATACACTCTCCCCCAGCTCTCAGAAGAAACCAAACTTGATTTGGCTTTCAGCCTCTTTGGGCACCATATGATTCGGTCAATGCTAGGACACAGACCCAACAGTGGTTCCCAAGGTTTCAGAGGAAATGAAACGTATGACCTGCCTGGTGACTCAGTAGCCCTCATTATGTCATGATACAAAACACTCCTTAGACATGTGTGGTGACAGATATGAACATAATACTGCAACCAGTCTATTTAAGTTCACCACATATGTATGTTCAGTACAAAAATACCTGATCATACATGACTTGCTGGGTATGATTTTACTGCACATTAAATGCCATGTCTATGTGTGCATGCCTATGTAAACTGTAAACCAGCCTCACACAAGTCCTTCTGGGGGGACTTCAAAAAGCACTGTGACCAACAGCTCCATTAGTGGCACTGCCCTGAGGACCAAAGGGCAGTGATATTGATGACCTCGACTCTGCACAAGGCTCAGCTAATGTGTATCTTTGTTTTTGACAGTAACGACAACAAAAACCTTTACAAGTTTCTTTATAAGCTTATAAGAGCATGAAGAAAACATTTTTTGTCCAGTGTAAAATGTTTGTTATCTTAAGTGAGTCAAAAGTTTTAAGAATTAAGCTAAGCCAGGCGTGGTGGCGCACGCCTTTAATCCCAGCACTCGAGAGGCTGAGGTAAGAGGATCGCCCTGAGTTCAAGGCCACCCTGAGATTACATAGTGAATTCCAGGTCAGCCTGGGCTACAGCGAGACTCTACCTCAAAAAACAAACAAACCAAAAAAAAGAAGCTAGGCCTGTTAGTGCACATCTTTAATCCCAGTGCTAGGGAGGCAGAGGGAAGAGGATCACTTGTGAGTTCCAGGCCATCCTGAGACTACATAGTGAATTCCAGGTCAGCCTGGGATAGAGCAAGACCTTACCTTAAAACAATAACACTACACACAACAAAAAGTTTTAAAAACTAAAAAAATTATGAAGCTTTATAAAAAGGCTAAAGTAAAAAAAAATTAATCAATGGAGTATAAGGTAAGTGCATACTGTTTACAAAGTCAGCAGTGTGAACCGAAGGTCTGAGGGCTTGCCATTCAGAGGACTCACCCCACTGCTCACAGTAACTTCCCATATGGCACACACAGGTGACTCGGCACTGCATCTGTACCACACTCCACATTCCCTGTAGCTTTTCCACTCATGGAAAAATACAGAAATACAGAACTGTACAAATGCCACTGTGTCACCTTGGCCTAGAGTTCAGTCACATGCTGTGCGGGACTGCACACTGAGGGTAGTTATGGGCACACTAGAACACACAAAATCATCTAATGACTTTTTTCAGGATGCATCAGTCATTAGCGGAGCATGGCTGAATTCTCTGGCTCATAGCTGCTCTCACAAACCCAGTTTCTGTGGCCTTCACTCTGACTGCTGTATACACCTAGAGATATTCTCTACTTATTTACCAGAGATTAATTCAAAAACATTTTAAGCTTCTTTAGGACATTTTAGAAGAAAGGAACTTAAGTCAGTCCCATAGCCCTCAGATCACCTGTCACACACCAAAAAGCCCAGTGCAGGCCTGCCAGTGCGGGTGGAGGGCCCATTGGCCCAGCCTCCCAGGGTGGTGCAGGAAGGAATGCAGCCATTGGCTCTTCATTTCCCTTCTCTGATGCCCACCATCATAGCTGGAGGAGCACCAGCCTCCTCTCCCCCAGCATTAAGCCAGCCCTGAGGTACCACTTCAGTGTACATTGTGCAAGGGAAAGGGGAATTGTGAGGAGGTAGATCTGCCCAGGCCCCAGGGCAGGAGCAAAGTCCCATTAGTTACCTGCAAGGGTCTCTCAACGAATGACTTCCCAACTCGGGGGCACACAACTGCCCCTACATTGTGGGGAGGTGAGGACATCCAAACACCATGACAGATTCAGGGCCACCACACTAGTTCTGGGTAGAGGCTGAAGCGTGAGCTCTGTGGGAGATAGTTCTAAAGCCATTTTAGAGGCTTGTCTAAACACCCTATAATTCCCTCCCTGTGACAGGGACTCAGGATCTGTTATAGGCGCTCCTTTCAGATAGGATGCAGGCTAGTCTCCAGGAGCACAGGCACCTCTGTGCTCGCTTTTCTGTGTTCTTGGGTCAGCCCTTAGCATGTGTTTACCTCCCCACTGTGTGACCGAACCATGGGGTCATTCTTTCTCCCAGTGCTAAAGCCAGACAGGAACTGTCTGTTAGAACAATGTGCCCAGTGAGTTGGGGCAGCTTTCCCCACATCAATTCCAGTGTTCTGCTGGGATCTGCTCTGAAACTGCACCTGCCATGGTATGCCAGCCTGCAGGGCCTACCCAGAACAGGCCTCATATTTCTGCCAGCTCCACTGTACATGCACATATGGTCCTAGGTCCCTTAGACCAGAACTTTCTGCATGTGTTTTGCATGGAAAAATGGAAGCCTGAGGCAGGGGTCTACCCCAAGACTGTGGGGCAAGGCACCATGTCTGCCATGAGAGCACTAAGTCTCCACTGTGCCTGGGACCCCCAGGGACTGCAGACAAAGGGGACAGCAACCCATGTTCACAGCAAGCACAGTTTACAGACCCTGTAGGTCATATGTGCCACGAATGTACACTCAGCTTTCAAATGCTCCTAAGATTAATAAAAGCTCATTTAATATGCCGACCACTCAATTTGTCGTTGTTTCTGCCATTATGCATTCTCTCAATGAATAATGTGTAACAACAACAACAAAAAGACCACAACCATGTTTCTGTCACTAAGCAGAGTCCTCAACCCAGAGAAAGATGGGAAACGTTGACATTCTTGCTCCTGGAACACAGCTGCCTGCATGTCGGCTATCAGAAACCTGGACAGACCACACTGGTACCTGCGCTGCTGCCCGTCAGGGAGTGCGTGGGGCCAGGAGAATGATGACTGTAAACAGGGAGAAGGGAAGCTGGGGTGAGTAGTGCTCTGAAGAGCCACCATAAATCCTGCTGCCTGGCCAAGCCTTCCTAGGGCCAGAAAGAGGAACCCAGGACCACAGCTTCAGGTTTCCCCCCCAAAGCCCAGCCACCAGCCTCACTTGGAGAAGAGATGCAGTCCGTCCAGCCATACCAACAGTGACCCTCAACACTATGTGCTGTCCCCAGCTTTATAACTGCCAGTGTCTTGCAAAATCCTGACATAGTTATTTTTATTTATATTTTTAAACTTTTTATTGACAGCTTCCATAATTATAGACAATAAACCATAATTCCCTCCCCACCTCCACTTTCCCCCTCTCAAATTCACACTCCATCATATCTCCTTCCCCTCTTAGTCTCTATTTTGTTTTGATATCATTATCTTTTCCTCCCACTATGAAGGTTGTGTGTAGGTACCCTTGGGCACTGCGAAGTCATGAATATCAAGGCCACTTTGTGTCTGATTGTGTTGTGAGCAATCCTACCCTTCCTGTGGCTCTTAATCTTTCCGCCACCTCTTCCGCAATGGACCCTGAGCCTTGCAAGGTGTGATAGAGATGTCCCAGTGCTGAACACCCCAATGCCACTTCTCAGCACTATGGTGTCTTTGGAGTTATCCCAGTGGTCACAACCATCTGAAAAGAGAAGCTTCTCTAGCCAAAAGTGAGAGTAGCATTACTATATGGGCATACACATTTTTAAAAGAAGTGTTCATAAGGCAGATTGGTGAGCACAGGGAGGCACTTTAACCACCAAGCCATCTCTCTAGCCCTCCTCCATTTTTTTAAAGTTCTCCATCAACCTGCAAAAACCATTTCTCTTCTGAAGACCTAATTTAATATTCCTCTGAGTTCCAAAACTACCCAAACTGTCCTTCCTGCCTTTGTTCCCTCTTTCCTTCACTCTGACATGATCTTCCTAAGACTCAAGCTTGAGCTCATACTGCCTCGGCCTCCCTAGTGCTGGGATTGCAAGGCATGTACCACCACCTCTGCAAAACTGCATCACTTTTAAAATATTCTGTTTCAAACTCTGCTACTGATTCAGAATTAACTCTCCCTACACTGTCGGCTTAGCTTTCCTGAACATCACTAACATCTAAGAGCAATGCCCTGGCTACTAAAATCTACTTAGCCAAAACCTTGGAGTACTGAAAAGGAGCATGGGGTCTGACCTTTTTGGTCAACACCAGCATGGCATTTCCCCCAGACTCTTGTGTTGGTGACTCTGGACTCCATGGAAAATCTAGGAGCTCCATCCCCCGTATAAGCACCGCATACATTTCCTTTCCTCAAGGGCTTCCAAACCAGAAAGTGTTGGTTCACTTAACTGTCCTTTCAACTAAAATCACTGCCCCCTAGAAGTCCCCTCCCCACTGTACCTCTAGATGATGGGACTACTGAACATCAGTCTTTCAGTGCTGGCCTCTTTCCCTCTACCACTCAGTAAGGGGATGACACTCATCAATGGCTTTCTGACTGAACTGTGAAGTTCACCATTAGCTCTTGAGTTTTTAATTTGTTTGTTTGTTTTTGGTATTGTAGCAAGGTATTCAATATATAACAGAACAATCTCCTCTCCCAACTGCCATTTCCACCAAGTTAAGTGTGCTGTTCAGAGACACTAAGTACATTCACATAGCTGTGCAAAGCCCCTCCAGGAGTTCCCAACAGGAGCAGGAGACTGTCCCCGTGAAACACTAGGGCCCACCCCTCAGGCAAGTGGCAGTCTCTGTAACAGACCATTCTAGGAGCTAATCATTCTTTTGTGACTGGCTTGTTTCACTTAGCATATCTTCAACATCCATCCATGTGGTAGTATGTGTCAGAATTCTCTATCTTTTAGGTTGAATAATGTGTTACAACAGATAGGCCTCATTGTTTATTTATCCACTGATGGGCTCTTGGGTTTTTCCCACCTCTTAACTACTGTGACCTGGGCTGATATGAATTTGGGCATACAAACACTGCCAGCCCTACCACTTCCAATCATTCTGCGCACACACACACCCAGAAGGGAAGCTGTGGAAGCACACAGAACTCTCAGTCCAACTTTCAGTCCTCAAAGTGTTAATGAATCGAATCACTGGGAGTAAAGCAGGTTGGAACTAATGGATGTGCCCTTCATTTCCCACCTACTCCTTTCCGCCAGAGGAAACCAAAAACACAGGTTCCCAAAAGTATAGGTCCGGTCATAAGCACAGACTTTATAAACTTTGTAACAAACCCTTGGGAGCAACACTCACAGCAGAACAGTTGAGACGAAAATTCATGAAAGAGCACCTTTTGCCTGTCCAGCCCACTGTGTTCCTGCAGGGCACACGTAGGGACTCTGCCAACGATGCTACAATTGGCTGTGAGCAGCTGGAGACTCACAACCTCATAGCTGTGGTTCTTATTTCTCACTCGGCGCCTTTAACAATCACTTCAAGTTGTCCAAGGGTGGCTAGTGCTAATGGTAACAGCTACCATTTGTGTGTCCTGAGTGTGCAGTGCGACAAAGAGCTCCACATTCTTGGTGTGGTTCTGAGCAAGTGCCTCTGACAATGACACAACCTGCTTGTACCTCCCCAGTGGCAGGTGGGCACATCTGGAGCCCTCATTCCCGCAGGAGCCACAGAAGGGGCTGGAAGGAGGAGAGGTGGCTTAGCATAGCCATTTTGCAAGTCCCTCAGTGCTGGGTCAAAATCACTGCTTTTCTATCAGATGTGAGAGACTCAAAGGTCCCTGTGTGATCCATGAGCTCCACCAAGGGGCAACTCGAATGCCACAGGCGTACATGGCACACCGGCTGAGGCGAGAGCCTCCAGACTCTAAATGTGGCCGAGTGCTTTCATTTCTCTTGTAGTTTTCTTCAAGACTAAAGGCGAAACCACAGCCATGGCCCCTTCTGGAAGCAATCCTGATAGCTCGTTGGAGAAGGAAGAGCAGCAGTATGGCCTGTGCTGCCAGCAGCCCTGTGGGCCCATCATGTGACAGTGCACCTGAAACTTGGTGACTCGCATCTGTCCTGTCAAGAAAGCCAGACCATTGTGTCGCCTCTTCCTGCCCCTCCCCTGCGGAGGAGGACCTGACATGGCTCGGCCAGGCCGAGTGCCCACTGGCAAGGAGGGGCACGAAGGAAAGTCCCTGTGTCCCTGCGGAGTGCCATCAACGCTGCCTCTCCCAGCACTTGCTGCCGCCCAGCTTAAATTAATTACAGCTGAAAATACAGGGTTGCCATCGGCTTTGAAAAAGGCAGGATAAGAGAATAAAACGAAAGGGGTTTTGGTACTAACCTCACTTTAATCATTGCCAAGGAGCATGAAGGCGGCCCAGCGTCCTCCCACAAGAAAGCCCAGGGCCTCACAAACTTGGCAGGCTTGGCGGGCGCCTGCCTTCAGAATAAGAGTCCCCCAGAGGAGGGTATGAGGTGCGGGGCCGCCTGCCCTGTATGGCAGGGGAAGTTTCCTGTGGGCCTGAGAGTCTGGGAACTCCTGGGAGGGTTTATTTACAGTGGGTGCTGTGCCAAAAAACGTTGCATGCATCACTGCAGTTCCATTTTGTGAGGAACTAGATCTTCTGTCAGGATTTTAGCAAGCGATTTCCTCTGTTTCTCTATCTTCCCTAACTTAAGGCTGTTAGGAAACCCCAAAAAGGGGAAAGGAAGCAGGAAAGGAGGGAGCTGCAGGAAGGAGGGCATGGGGCTGCTGGCCCCACCAAGGAGGAATGTCAGCAACCCCAGCTTGGATACGGCTGCCCAGCCAGTCTCTCTTGGGTGCTGTAGGAAGCAACTTCCTTCTGCCCTGGCCCAGCGTGAGTGAGAGGCTGTTCTGGGAAGAGGCAGGCTTCCAAAATGCAAACGATGCCCAGCAGGCCTCAGTTGCCCACATGAGCTGGGGGGGGGCACGCAAAAACTTGCCCCTCCACAAATTTCTGAGCTGTATCCTGACCTGGAGCATAATTAGCTTCCCTCCCCCTAAACCGCCCCCCCCCCCCCCCCCCCCCCCCCCCCCCCCCCCCCCCGGTAGGGCCTCACTCTAGCCCAGATTGACCTGGAATTACTCAGGATGTCTCAGGGTGGCCTGGAACACACAGCTATCTTCCTACCTCTGCCTTGGGAGTGCTGGGATTAAAGGCGTGTGCTAACACGCCTGGCTTCAGTTAGCTTTTCTGGTCCAGTGAAAGTCCTCACCTGCTACCTGGCTGCTTTAGACCCAGGGGAGATCTGCCAAGCAGACAGGCCTGTGCTGCTGTTTTCTGACAGTAGCAGACACGGTATTGACTGGGATGAACACAGATCAAGGAGTTACTGGTCTGTAAACCAGAACTATACGTAGAAGATGGAAGCACATTATGAAAAGAACATTTTGATTGCAGGGGAAAAAGACATTTAACACCAAAACTGATGTGAATACTGTCTTCCAAATCCTGCCCTGATAGTCACTGTCTATAGCAACAGTGTCCATAACATTCCAAATCTCAGGAGTGGAACTTTCTAGTAAATGCTGCATGTCAAGCCACAGGAAACATCTGGAAAAATGGTTAAATAAAACCAGAATTAAAACTTTTTATTTCAGAGCTTACTAATGGCACCCAACAAAAAACCAGTAACAAATACCCCTAGCTCGGCACGAAAGCTCTTAGGGGGCCAGGGACGCCTGAGGCTGCAAACCTACTAACTCCTAAGCACAACCTCTTAGCTCCGCCCCACACATGCCTTCATCTCCTTGCCATACCTTCCCCCAGCCTGCTTCCTCCATCACAGCCAACTCCCTCCAGCTCCACACACAGTCCCTCACTGCCTCCCCATCGAAGGAGGCTTCCAGGAAAAGCTTGGGTATATTATCTAATGAAGTATATGCTTCATCCCACAGCAGACATGCACTAAGCACAAACCACTGGTCATTTATTTGGTACAAGGTCCTTTCTAGAACACAAGAAGGCTTTTCCACTAAGGAAAAGATTTAATGATTCCACCACAGCTAAGCAAAAATGTATTTTTGAAACATCGTAACTAAGTGAAACACATCTGACAGGATCCTTGATATGAACATCTGTGACAGCAGTGGAACAGTTTTTAAAGGGGCAGTCATAAAAGAAGAAATATGGGACGGGGAGATAGTAAAATTGTTAGTTCCTGAGTTCAGATTCCTAGAACCCACGTAAATAGTTGTAGCTCCAACATCTGAAATCTCAATGCGCCTTCAGCAAGAAGGGAGACGGAAATAGGAAAATTGCCCAGAGGCTTGCAGGCTAGCTAGTCTGGTAAATGGAGCAGCAAACAATTAGAGACCCTGCCTTAAACAAAGTGGAAAGTGACGACCCAACACCCAAAGCTGTCCTCTGACCTCCACATATGTACTACGGCACATGGCGCCTGAACTCACACACATACACACACCCCCAAAAATAACAATAATACATATGGCTAGCAAGCATATGAAAAGATCATTTGAGGTCCTCAGTTACAGCAAGCCAAAATACAAAAAAAAAAAGAAAAAAAAGAAAAAAAAAGTTTGCACAGTGTTGATGTTGAAACTTGGAAAAATTAAATCAAGGAAAGCCGGCAGGCGTGCGCAAATGGGTTAATTAGTCAAACTTCTAGACACCATGCTGGCAGAATCTGGGACCAGCGAAAACAGAAATGAATGCCCTCTGACCAAGAAATTCCACTTCCAGATAAATTGGAGGAAAAATAAGGCCCACAAAGATAGAGATATGCAAAGAAGTTCTCTAAATGATAGCAAAATCTCTACACAGCACAAATATCTGCATTTACTAGCAAGCTATTTTGGTCATAAGCAACATGAAACAACGCTTAGTTAGCTTCAGACAAAGGGAGAATTTATTGGAAGGACACTGTGATATTTCTTGGAAATGCAATGAGTTGAACAACCAATTGTTGAAGACGGAAAAACTGAGGCAACCCCAAGAATCTTGGGAGAAAACGCAAACCCTCTGGCTCTGCTTCTGGTGGGAGCCCTAGTCTCTCTCCCAGCCATGGCACACCCGGCCCGTGTGCATGCTGCAGGTGGTTCCACTGGACACATGTAAGTCCAACCATAGCTCCACACAGGGGTGACGAGGCTGGGGTGTAGCTCAGTGGTAGGCTGCTTGTCCAGCATGCACAAGGACCAAGGTTTGATTCATAGCACTGCATAAAACTAGGCATGGTTGCACAAGCCTGGAACCTCTAACAATCCCCAACTCTAGGTAGACAGAATCAAGACTAACCCCACTGAGGAGGGCAGGGGAAAGGAACATAAGAGTAATACCAATGGGAGCGTGACCGTTATACAATATGTACATACAATAAAGTTCTCAATTAAAAAAGGGGGGGCAGTAAGTTGAAGGTTATCCTCAGTTACGTAGCTGTGATACATGATACCCTAATTCAAAAGTTCAACTGGGGAGATGGCTCAGCAGGTAAGAGCACTTGGTACTTGAGCATGAGGACCTGAGTCCAATCCCTAACACCCATGCAAAAACTACATGGCTGTGCCGGGTGTGGTGGTTCACGCCTTTAATCCCAGCACTCAGAGGCAGAGGTAGGAGGATCGCCATGAGTTCAAGGCCACCCTGAGACTACAGAGTGAATTCCAGGTCAGCCTGGGCTAGAGCGAAACCCTACCTCAAAAAACCAAAAAAAAAAAAAAGTGAAGCTGTCTGACTTGTTGACTAGAAGCAGAGATGGCCTTTGGAACAGTAGTGAAATTTTAGGAAAGGAAGAGGGTGACGTGCTTAATTTACGCCACATATCTCGACCAGAGTGTGTTCCAAATTTCCTGCCACCTCCTTCAGTGCCACTTCTCTTACTTTCCAATCTTTGGGAGCGCTCTCTCTCTCTCTCTCTCTCTCTCTCTCTCTCTCTCTCTCTCTCTCATACACACACACACACACACACACACACACACACACAAATAAATTTAAAAGAATGAATAAACTTAAGAAAAAGAGTTGAAAACCTGAGAAGAGGTGCTTGCAACCCATAGCCCCAGATGCCCAGGTGCTGAGGCAGGAAGATCACTGAATCCCAGGAATTCAAGGCCAGCCTAGTAACAGAGCCAAATGCCATCCTGTCACATCATGTGACAAAACAAAACAAACAGCCAGACATAATGGCTGGTGTTTGCAATCCCAATACTCAGCATGGTGAGGCAGGAGGATCATGAATTCTAGGCAATGCAAGGTACCTAGAGAAAGCCTGGTCTCAGAGAAATAAAAGTGGGGCCAGGGAGACAGTTCATTCAGTAAAAAATGTGCCTCACAAGCAAGAGGAGCAGAGTTCAGATCCAGAGCCCTTGTAAAAGTGCCAGCTGCAGAGGTGCATGCTTGTAACCGGGCACTAGGAAGGAAGAGCCAGGAGGATCCCTAGGGCTTGCTAACAAGCCAGCTCAGCCTAATGGCGAGCCCATTACAACAAAAAGTGGACCAGAGGTTGTCCCCTGGCCTCCATGCACATAGGCACACAAATGCACGTGCACTCTCACACACATAAACATGTCTACATGCACACAATGAAAACAGTGACTTCAAATTTCAAATGATGAAAGTCACAGGAGGCTGAGCCTCCCAGTCTGCCTGCCCGGACTTGTGTGAGAACTGCTTGTCACACAGGAGGCCAATGCTTAGCTCACCCGGAGTTCAGGAACACCAGGGATTTCCATACATTATTTAACATTTAACCACAGGCAATGAGACTTTGCATAAACACCTGGGAGGCCTTCCGCTGAGAAGGAATACTGGGAAAGGGAATTTGCATCAGGATCATAGGTCCCTGAAGGGTACACCAATAAGCATGCATTTTATTTTGTAGTCAAGGAGATGGACTCATCAAGGTCCCTCACACAGGCTCTAGAGCAATACCTGCTGACTGAGACCCAAACTGGATCTTGGTCTCTTTCACCAACATGCACATATGCCAAAGGGGTGGCTCCCAGGGTGTGGGGAGTGTTAGAATTTCTATTTCTTGTTTGCCCAGCCACAACTCACTCTAGCCTAGTGACAAATGACATCATGTCACAAAGCCAATGTGGACAGCCATAGGCACAGAGCTGTCACTCAGGAGCAAAATGAAACAATAAAGCAGAAGGGTGGCTCTGAGGACTTTGGGGGCAGATGGGAAGGACACTGGAAGCAGGACATATGTGGGTCGAGGCCTGTTTGCTTTCCTGGGATGGCCACATCTACTTTTGGGTCTCTTTCCCTTCCTCCCTGCGCCCCTTCAGAAATAGAGTCCCACTGCATTGTTCAGGCTGGTCTGAAACTCTTCGGCTCCTGTAACTCCCCTGCCTCAGCCTCCCTTTTGCTCTATTTCCACCCAGAAGAAGCATCTGGCCTCCTCCCAGCCCTCTGACAAGCAGTGCAGTCTTCATCTCCACACATCTCACCTGATGTTCTGCTGGGATTGGTGCCAGATGCATTAAACAGAAATGTATAGAGTGGAATGCAAAGGGGCATTTCATTCAGACAGTGAACTCTGAAGCTTAACTCTAAGATAAGATCTCTTGATCCCAAACAGGCATCAGACAGGCTCATGATGCAAGTCTGAGGGGGGCCCTATTTTCTGCTCTGGGACACCTGGTGGGAAATGAAGGGCACAGGGTGATGACAGTGGTCTGTTTAGCATGCTCAGAAATGAACATCAAGACTGCAGAAAATAGGCAATGCCATCCAAGACATGTCGTGTTTTAAACCCGCCCAGCCAAAAGAAAGAGAGCTTCCAGTCTCTCCACCAAGTCCTTTTTTATTCCAGCAGTGACTTAGCCCCTAGAGTGTCAGGCATGGTGCTGGGTCCAGAAAGGCCTTGATGAGCTACATATGGTGGAAGATACAGATACGGTAAAGAGCCACCATTTCCTATGGCGAAGCAGGGCCCACTATTTGCCAGAGCAGCGTGTGATCTGGGGGTGAGGGGAACACTGGACCCCGATCATGCTGGAAGCCAGGAAACCAGCTCTGCTCTGTGTTCTCCCCTAGCCTACAGAGAGCCATGGACAGCTTTACAAACTTCTACCTTGAAAGAGACAGAAAGGACAGGCTTCGTAGAAACAAGAATCTAAACTGTGACCCTGGCTGGTGACGATATGGAAAACAACAGACCACATCACTAGGACTTGGCAGTGGGCTCAGAAGGGAGGAAGCGCCTTCTGAAGCTGATGGCAGGAGTTGGACCAATCATGAAATGAGGAAAGGGAAGATAGAGAGCAGACTTGGCAAAGTGTTTGGAGAAGAAGCAAGGAACTCCTTAAACCAATCCCGGCAACATAGTGCTGAATATAGGGTGTGGCGCATTATATCCAAAAGGTAGCCTATGATGTGAAAATTAGGTCTTGGGCCGAGATCACAGTGTGGGAATCACCAGCGCACAGTGGCATTTCAAGTCAGGAGTAGGAGTGGCTTGAGGAGGGAGGGCAGAGAGCTGGGGGACCACAATCATGAGCAAAACTGCAACGCTCAGATGTGGTTTGTCCTCATCAAAACTCAGGCTGAAATTTGACTGTGATGTCATGATGTTGGGAAGGGATTAGTGTCTTCCAGAAAATGGATTTGCTCTCACAGGCACTCACAACCCCTGGCCCTTTGTGTCCCCTCCTCTCTTTGGCAAATATTCGCTTTCCTCTTGGTTACTCCATGACAGCAATGGGAAATGGACTCAGGAAGGAGTTTGAAAGGAGTTCCTGAAGATTCTCGGAGGAGTAGCCACAGCAGCAAGGGGGCCAAGGGACACAAAAAAGGGTCAGAGGAAGTCAAACAAAACCTGGAATTTCAGGTGTCTCCCAAATCTGAGAATGTAGGATGAGAGATTCTATTCAAACTATGGATAAGGATAATAACACTGGGCTGGGGAGTGGGTATGAATAACAGGTAATCTCTCTAGAGGGATCTACAGAGAAGAGGGAAACTGGGACAGAAAAAAACAGTGTCTGGCCTCAGTGGACTAACTCCACAAAAGCCCCCAATATTAAAATGGCTCTAAGCAGTCCCATATCAGAGAATTATACTACTGTTTGATTTTAAAAGACCAGCTTTGTGATTTTGAAAGTTTAAAAACCAAATTAAATGTATTTTGTTAGGTACTGTTTGTGAGGTGAGCATGTTCCACATGGTGTTAACAGAGCCAAAGAAAAGACCTTAGCTGAAACAGCAGGCAGTACCTCCTTGCAGCCTAGAATCCCCAAACCAGAGAACTGGCATGGCTCTTCTCCAGCGAAGGCCCTAATCCCAGTTTGTAGTTAGCCCTCTTCTCACTGAGTCCTGCATGCTTCTCTGGTATCTCTTCATAAAGGCACTCATCCCTTCAGACCAGAGCCCACCCTCCTGGCCTTATCTTATCTTATCATCTCCAAAAACCATCGCTCTGGGAAGCAGAGCTCTAACACATGGACTTTAGAGAAACACAATTCAGTCCATAACATAATCTACATCCAGTTATGTTGGAAAAACTCTGGGCTAAACAATGTGCCTGCACACAGTACTTGAAAAGTTAGGAAACTATATATATATATATAATATATATATATATATAGCCATTCCTTAAATGGGTCCCACTGCTGGGACAATTCAGGACATCAGCTCTCAGACTTGCTTCTGACCTATTGAGAGCTGATATGTTCCTCCCCTTGGCCTTGACCCAGTTCTGGAGCTGGTTTTTGTAAGAATCCATCACTTGTATCCTTCCCTCTCTTCCTTTCCTTTTCTTCCCTCCTCCTCTTTCTCTTCCCTTCCCTTACTTCTCTTTTCTCCCTCTTTCTCCTCTCTCCCTTTCTTGACAAGGTCTCACTATGTAGCCCAGACTGACCTCAAACTTTTGGTTCTCTTACCTTAGCTCCTGAGTGCTGGGGTTAGGGACATGAATCACTATGCCCAGCTTCAGTAGCTGCATTTCTTAGACCTTCGAGGGAGGCAGGTGACAGGTAGTACAAACAAGTCAAGAGCTTCTACCCCACTTCTACTCTGTAGCTCATGCTGCCTGTGCCAGCCAGGATGCAGCGATCTAAAACTTGTATCTTTGTTTGGCACAGTTTCTAGCTCCTGCCAGACCCCAGCACAATACTGCAACTTTCAAGTTCTCTGAATATGCTCTGGAGACAAGCTGTGAAGAAAATTTCAAAATGAAGACAGAATGTGTGGGGCTGGGAAAATGGCTCAGGGTTGGTAACCGTGCTTGCTGCATGAGGTCAACCGCCCCTCCCACATCGAAAGCTGGGTATGGCCACGAGTGCCTGTAACCTCAGTGCTATGGAGCACAGTCAGGAGGACCACTGGGGTTCACTGGTCAGCCAGTCAAAATAAACAGGTTCAGTAAGAGACTCTATCTCAAGGAGATAAGGTGGAAGAGCCATAATGGACACCCAACATTCCTCTGGACTCTACACAAATGTGCATGGGGTGTGCGCATCTGCACAAATAGATGGAAAGACACACACACCAAAAACATTTTAAAAATAGTAAGAACTCCTTAATTAATAAATAATGTGTGTTTTAACCCAAGAACACAGCAAAGCAGAGAGAGACCAAACATCACCACTGATCAAGTACGACCCCAACAGTACCAAAACACAGCGGCCAACCACCTCACATAAAGGCTACGCAAGGAGACCAGAGAGAGGAACAGCCGTGCGCACCCACCCACCCACCCTTGGGCAAACTTGCTCAATGTGTATTTCTCTTTCTGGTTCTCGGCTGTATCCCTTTCTAGGTGTTATATACTGTGGACCCTCATTGTGGAGACAACAAACCCTACTTTGCTGTTTCCTCACAGCTTGAACTTAACCCACAAATCTAAATATCCTGCTGGTGTTCTGATTTTAGTACAGTCCTTTCAGAAAGTGACTCTGCATATACTAACAAACAAGCCCTCTCAGGAGAAGTCCTCCTTTTCCAACATTCCATCCCATTTCTAGAACCCTTAGGATACAAATTAGAGCTGCTAGGCCACAGTCGGTCCTCACACAGCCTGCATCTGACATGTAGATCATGGTCCTTTTGTTCTGTCCTCTGGTTCCTGGCACCCTCGGCATTTCTTCATTTGATGTGTTATTCAGCCAGAAAAATGCCAGGAGCAAGATGGTGATCTGCCTGAGCAGCTCTCTGCAAAGACTCTTAAGGCAGAGGCGAGGCCTGCTGGGAAAGGCTGATGTCAGCTCTCAGAAGCACAGCTCCCCACAGGATAAGGAGGCCTTTGTTTCCAGCTCAACTGTGAAAATGAGAAAATGCCTCTGGCCTGACAAACAAGAAGCCCGCACAACACAGGTCAGGTCTGTGGCCTTTACTTAAAGGTACCACACCTCATTAGCAAAGCATGGCCACGGAACTCAGGGACGTGCAGTTACCTTTGCACAGTCACCATAAAAAACAGTTTTGTTTCAGTCATGGTTCAAGCCAGTTCACAGCTGAACCATGTGAAGGGCATAGTAAGTCTCATACAAGCAGACTCTGAAATCACTCTTCCCTAACTTTTAAAGACTCCGGCTCCCTTCTAATTTCTCTTTGCAAATAAATACACCTAAGTGATATATATATATATATACATATATATGTATATATATATATATATATATATGAAGAGGCTTTAAAAACATAAAGAAAACCTTAACAATGATGTCTGGGAATGCTGTATGATTGCATGGAAGCAGGGACGACAAAATGTGGACGCCAGCCTTTCCCAGGCATGGACACCTAGGGAGGCGTCAGTGGACAGTGAGAAGGCACTTGGCTTGAAGGATTCCATGCAGTACCTTTGATTAGTGATCCTTGATTTTATGAATATAAACAAAGATGTGTCTTCTTACACTTAAAGCAAAATCTAAGTATGTATGTAACCAGGTTGGCCTTGAGCCTGCTATGTAGCTGAGAATGGTCTTGAACTTCTGATGCTCCTGCCCTCACCTCCTGGGTGCTAGGATTCCAGGTGTGTACCTCCTACATGCCTGGTTTATGTGGTGCTGGGGAATGAATCCAGGGCCTCGTGTGTGCTAGACGAGCATTCTATGAACTGAGCTATGTTACTAGCCCATTAAAACAAATATTTTTTAAAAGCATTTATTATGTATTATTTATTTATGAACAGACAGAGAGAGAATGAGACTTGCCATTGCAAACAAACTCCAGATGCAAATGCCAGTTTGCACATCTAGCTTTATGTGGGTCCTGGGGAATTCGACCTGAGTTGCACAAAGGCTTTGCAAGTAAGCACCTTTAACAACTGAGTAATCTCCCCAGACCAAAGCAAATTTTAAAATACTTCAGTTTGACTCTTTTTAAAAAATATTTTATTTATTCATTTTAAGGGTGGGAGAGAGAGAGAGAGAGAGAGAGAGAGAGAGAGAGAGAGAGAGAGAGTGATAGCGAGCGCACCAGGGCCACCACCTTGTGGGTCTGGCATATGTGGGTACTGGAGAATTGAACCCAGGGCCTCAGTCACTGGAGGCAAGTACCTTAACCACTGAGCCATCTCTCCAGCCCCAGTTTGACTCCTTTAAGCTAAAGTTACTATACACTTGTGCCACTAACTTAAAATTGGGTCAGAGTTTTTAAGTATGAATGAAAATAATTAAAAGTGTACTTTCCTGGGAGAGAGCTCAGTCAGTTAAATGCTTGTCTTGCTTGCAAGCCAACCATAAGGACCTGAGTTGGATCCTCCGAATCCACGCAAAAAGTGTCAGGTATGGTGGAACACTCCTGTAATATCAGCACTAGGGAGGTGGAATAGGAGACTCCTTGGGGCCTGCTGGCCAGCCAGTCAAACCTAATTGGTAACCTATAGGCCAATGAGAAACCCTGTCTCAAAAGAGGTGGACAGGGTTCCTCAGAATGACGCCCAAAGCTGTTCTCTGGTCTCCACACGCATGCACACACATTAAAAAAAGGACCAAGAAAAGGAGCTGGGCCAAAGATGGCTCATGGGTAGAAGTGCTTGCTACAACGAGTATCTGCATTCAGCTCCCAGAGCCCATATAAAACCATGTCAAGCCAGTGCAAACGTCAGAGAATGACCAGAAGCTCACAGGCCAGCTAGCCTGGAACATGAAGCAGTAAACCAGAAACCCTGCCTCAAGCCAGGTGGAAGGCAAGGACCAACAGACCCAAGGTAATCCTCTGACCTCAACACGTGTGCCACGGCACACACATTCCCACACTCAGACACACAGGCACAAAAAAGAAAAAGAAAAAAGTTTTGTTAGGGTTACCATAGTGATAGGAAAATTAACGGATTTCAATGACCCAGGAGGTTATTATAAGGGTTTGGTGTAAGAGCCCAGGATTTGTCATTTTCTGAGTGCTAGAGAATCACTACAGAAAGAAACTCTTCTTTCCTCCTCTCCCACACATCAAGCCAGATGAAACTTGTTTTCACTTACTTCAAATTTTGGTTTTGTGGTGCTGAGGACTGAAGCCCCCCACGTCACAAAGCCACCCAATGTCTCCATCTCTGCTGGGAAACAACCAACACCTTCTTCGATTCTCTTTGCTAGCAGCCCAACTGGTTTTGCTTTTGGTTTTTAACTTTACATATTTGTGTGTGCACATGTGGAGTTCAGAGGACAGCTTCTTTGAGGCAGGGTCTCTAACCACTGCAAGCAAACTCCCACTAACAGGCCTCTGCACTTTCCACACTTGTGGCTCCACTTCCCATTGTCGTTTATGCACTGGGATCACAGGTGCATGTACAACTTTGCATCCAGCTTTATGTGGGTGCTAAGGAATTGAACCCAGGCTGGCAGGCTTTGCAAGCAAGTGCCTTAAACAACCCCTGAACCATCTCCCCAGTGCCCCCAAACTTTTTAAAAATTATTTTATTTATTTATTTGCAAGGAGAAAGAGGGAGAGAATATATGAATGAATGAGCATGTGCGCGCTGGGGCCTCCAGCCACTGCAAACAAATTCCAGATACATGCATCACTTTGTGCGGATACTTGGGAATCAAGCCTGGGTTGTTAGGCTTTGCAGGCAAGCACCTTAGTTGCTGAGCCATCTCTCCAGCCCCCAAACTGTTTTTTAGCATCTTTCTCCCTAGAATTATGGATTATGGTGATTTCTTTAATGACCAAACAAAACACTTTAATATCATTGATAAATTGTAGGAAGATTCAGCACACAAAAAGCATTTTGCAATCCCCTTCAAGATGCAAATACACTAGGCCCATCCTTTACCAAGCTGTGCTTCAGCTCCAATGAGACATTCATCACGTCAACAGCAATACTTACAAAGGGCACTAGGAATATGAGTGAGCAGTCCTGCAGCTTCCCTGTCGCCTACCTGTTAGTTCTGTCATTGGGCTCTCAGGTGATGTCCCTAAGTCAGTAACTGCCACACAGCTGCCAGGGACACTCTAAATGAACTAACCACATGCCATCTCTTTTCCAGGTTTCTTCCACTTTCCAGTTCAAAACTTCATCCAAACTGTACACTTGAAAATGGTTACAAACCGGGCATGATGGCTCATGCCTTTAATCCCAGCACTCGGGAGGCAGAGGTAGGAGGATCACCATGAGTTCAAGGCCACCCTGAGACTACACAGTGAATTCCAGGTCAGCCTGGGCTGTGAGACCCTACCTCAAAAAAACAAAAAAACAAAACAAAAAAAAGGTTACAATGTGGGGGAAAAAAGTAAAAACAAAACAAAAAATGGCTGGACATGGTGGTGCATGCCTTTAATCCCAGCACCAGGGAGGCTGATACAGGAGGAGATCGTGAGTTTGTGGAGCTAACAGAATGAGATCCAGGTCAGCCTGGGCTAGAATGAGACCTTACCATGAACAAAATAAAAATAAATGGTTATAATACACATTTCATAATGAAAAAAATTGGTGAAGGCCACCTAATAAATGGGAGCCCAGGGAGCTCCCACCCTCCCTCCTTTCCTTCCTTCCTTCCTTCCTTCCTTGTCAGTGCTGGGGGTCAAACTTGGGGCTTGCACATACATGCTCGACAAACACTCTTTTTTTTTGTTTTTCGAGGTAGGGTCTCGCTCTAGTCCAGGCTGACCTGGAATTCACTATGTAGTCTCAGGGAGGCCTTGAACTCACGGTGATCCTCCTACCTCTGCCTCCCAAGTGAGTGCTGGGATTAAAGGTGTGCGCCACCACGCCTGGCTTATTTATTCATTTTCAATCAGAGAGAGAGAGAGAAAGAGAGAGAGAGAGAGAGAGAGAGAGAGAGAGAGAGAGAGAGAGAGAGAGAGAGAGAGAGAGAGAGAGAGAGAGAGAGAGAGAGAACACCAGGGCCTTAGGCACTGGAGGCAAGTTCCTT
The DNA here is from genome assembly GCA_004024765.1 of Zapus hudsonius. Taxonomy (NCBI): domain Eukaryota; kingdom Metazoa; phylum Chordata; class Mammalia; order Rodentia; family Dipodidae; genus Zapus; species Zapus hudsonius. The sequence goes on along the minus strand of PVHP010001756.1, from coordinate 10,842 downwards.
AACCGCTGAGCCATCCCTCCAGCCCTCGACAAATACTCTTTAACACTGAGCTGCATACTCAGCCCAAATAATTCTACTCCTGTTCTTTATAATCTGAAGTTAGTGTCAACATAGGCTTATACTTGAATGTCTTGTTTTCAATCATCCAAGGAGTTACAAATAATTTCCCAAGAGTTTTAACATTCTAATAATATTATTGATAACAGTCAGGTATAGTAGTGCACACCTATAACCCCACCACTCAAGAGGTGGAGGCAAGAGGATCAGGAGTTGACGGCAATCCTTGGCTATATAACAAGTTCAAGACTAACCTAGATACATGAGACACTGTTTCAAAAAAAAAATCAAGGGCTGAAGAGATGGCTTAGTGGTTAAGACATCTGCCTTCAATGCAGAAGGATCAGAGTTCGATTCCCCAGTGCCCATGTAAAGCCAGATGCACAAGAGGGTGCATGTGTCTGGAGTTCATTTGCAGAGGCTGCAGGCCCTGGTGCGCCCACTCTCTCAAATAAATAAAATATTTTTTTAAAAATCAAATAATAGCGATAATAATATAATAATTTCTAAAGCTACAGTCCTTACTATCTGCCAGTCACTGCACTAAGTAGTTACAATAATCCAATAGGGAAAGCAAATTATTTATACTATGGAAAGATAAAGAAGGTAGTATCTGAACACAAACTAAGACACACATTTTCCACCATTAAATTCACCATCATGTAGTCTTATTTGCTACCACCATTATTACCACTCACATCTGAACAATGGAATCATTAATGATAAAAATAATAGGTACCCTCAATCAAGTGCTGTACTAGGTAGGACAAGCTCTTTGTATATTTGAACTCTAGTGTTCACAGTAGTTCAGTTTGTTAACAATTATCATTGTTATTTTACAAATAAGGATATTGCCCCCCCCCCAAAAAAAAGGAAAAAAAAAAACTAACTTGCCCATGGCCTCACAGCTGGCAAGTAGCAGTGAGAACTTAAAACCAAGACATATTTGATTCCTAAACATATAGTCCCCAGGCTAATCTGATTCCCTCCCTTCCTTCAGTGGAAAATAAAACAAGGAAGAGGATCAAATGTCTCTTACTTGGGTTTTGGAAAGGGGGATGAGAGAGAATGATAAATTCTAGTAATAAAAGAATGGACTCCAGAGAGTTCAGGGATGGAGGGTGTGCTGGTTTGCAGGGCCTTGGGGCAGCTGGATTCCTGAGTGTAGCAAATTCCAGGCTCCAGACTGCAGGCTCAGCCTCTGACTAATACGACAGTGATTTATTTGAGGGTAAATACCTCTGTCAGTGTCTTATGACCGAACACAGCAGTCCAGGCAGATTGGCACGTGTGGAATGCAAGGACAGGCTGAGGCAGCAGGGGCCTGAGCACCGGCCTCCAGCTGAGGGGCTCTGCCTGGAGGAGGAAGCCTCGCTCTGCACCTGAGAGGAGCAGCTTGACTGACTTCACAACGCTCATTCGGGCCTGGGGCACCACTTGAGCCTTTGATAATCCAACTGGCTAGACAACTGCCACTGCCCAGCTGCCTCTCCACGTCCTCAAAATATGGGTGGAGCCACTTCCTTGATGAGGGAGTCAAGAGAGTAGCACACAAAGGCAAGCTGGGCCATGTCACCCCGATTCAGAGAACTTCAACCCTGTCTATGCAAAGGGGAATCCAAGGTGCAAGAGTGGAAGCAACTGTGTCAAGACGGGAGGGTGTGCTGGGCCAGTCAAGGACCCCACACCTAGAGGGGCTCTCTCACCACTCCTCTGGGCTACTGCCAGCTGTGACGAGTCAGACTGGAGAGGCCTTAGCAGTTAAGGCCTTTGCTTGCAAAGTAGAAGGACCCAAGTTTGATTCCCCAGTACCCAAAGGCATATATACAAAGTGGTTGGAAGCCCAGGCATGCCCATTCTCTCTCCGTCTCTCTCTCAAATAAAAACAAACAAATAAATAAATAAAATATTTTTTTAAAGCTGGTTCTCGGGCTGGGAAGATTGTTCAGTGGGTAAAGTGCTTGCTGCACAAGTGTTAGGTCTTGAGTTTGGAATCCCAGAACCCAGGTAAATGTTGGGCAAGAAGGGGGTGTGTGTGCCTGGAATCATAGCACTTAGGAAGCAGAGACTGGCAAGCTAGCTGGTTGAATTAGCCAGACAGAGGCTTCCAGATGTATGAGCACACACTTGCACCTGCACACATATGCCCACATGTATAAACGTGCATACACACAGAAACACATACCCCCCCCCCCAAAAAAAAAGCTGGCTCTTCCTCTTTGGAAGTGAGCACACACTGATGAGTGCTTCCTGACATGCCCAGTCCAGGACCCCTAAGAACAACCTTCACGGAACCTCACCATCTACTTCCTCTGCTTATAAAGACAGACGCCAAACAACTATTTTCTTCACAATCAATAGTACATATTGGCCAGAAAGCCAAGTTTCTCAGACACTCCCACCTAGGAGTGCTTAAGGAATGCTCGCCTTGGTGGAGGAAACATCTGAAAGGTTGTACAAGTTAGACGAAGATAAGACTTCATGTCTCCACCAGTTATTAAAGTCAGCGTAATATCTTTTTGGCCTATAAGCATGACCTATTATAAATAATGTCCTTTATGAATAACTTATGAAATCATAGCATCATTATCAGCACAAAATTGCAAAAGAAACATGGCCTGCTTGGAGCACAGAAGAGCCCAGAGGAGGGTGGAACTTACAGGTGGGGGTTGAAGATGCGGCTCATCTTGGAGACATGATCGTTTTCACAGTCGAGGTCTTCATCCTCCGGTTCCATGCTGAACTTCCTCTTACTGGGACTGATGGGAGGCGGGCCTGTACGGTGGTTGCTGAGGGCAGAGGCCACCGGGAGGGTCTGCATTCTGGGTTCTCCTCTGAGAGCAGCTTCACCTACGTAAAGAGAGATGTGGATGTTGTCACCAGGCAGGAGAAAGGCTCCCATGTTGGTCCCCAAGCTCCCTGCCCCTTACAAAACTACTCCCAGTGGAAAGTTTTGGCAGCACGATGGGCAGCCTGCCACCCTGAAAACGTAGTCCGAGCATGTGGCCGCTGCCAAGCAGGAGACATCTGACATTGACAAGGTTTTCAAGCATTCTTACTCTTTAGGGTAAAGTTTCAATTGAAAAACTGCTATAAGACAGCAAGAGAGGGGAAAATGGTGCTGACCATGAACAATCCCAAGAGTGAAGTTAAAACATTTCATGTCGTTTAACTTGCAGGTATTCAACTCTCTTAAGAGTATGCCTACATAGAGTGCATTAAACCATTACAACAAGCTGCCTTTTCTGGTGTGCTACGATTTTATTTTTGTTTTTTTTTTAAACAATGAGGAAAATGTACAGAATAACAGTTCACATTTACCCCTGAGGTTAAAAGAAATAAAAATATAATTTCAAGAGAAATAAACACTTTATTCTATAGCACACTTAGAGATGGCATGTTTTTATATTATACACAGTTTTTCATGCAATTTGTAAACATAACACATAAGTCCAGTTCTTAAAATATGTTTCAAGGCTGGAGAGATGGCTCAGTGGATAAAAAACCTGCTTCACAGAGTTGAGTTCAGATGTCTACTGCCTATATAAAGCTCTCAAGACGCTGTACCAGGCACCAGTAATCCCAGCACACCTTATGTGCTAAGAAGGAAGGTGGAAACAGGCAAATCTATCAGAAGCTCTAAGGCCTGGTGAAAGAATGCAGGGGTGAACAAGGAGAGACCCTAACTCAAGGTGGAACACGAAGAGCAACACCCAACAGCTGTCCTCTGACCTCCACACAGGAACCCAAACTCACACAACATTCACACATAAACACACAAAAGGTAGGTGCACCAATAAAAGTTGTAACTCTGATCTGCTTTGATGTCTTTTGCACTAGGGGATAACTTTGTGTCTCATTGTAAATTAAAATGAGTGTGAAGGTTTTGTTTCTTTTTGTAAACAAGAGTAATAATTACTTTGAGAGAAAACTAAACTTTCTAAGTCCTGTGAGGGTGGACACCCAGAATTTTCACATATAATAACCTTTTTGTTGTGCAATACATATTAGTCTCTGAGGCCTGACCAATTTTCTTTCCACTTGGTCATAATTTAAGAGTAATATTAGGATAAAGTCAACTTCATATGAGACACTGTGGTACCTAAGAAAAGAAATGTTTATTTGCTACCACTCATTTTCATATCATCATCAATGTGAGGACAGTCTTAACAGGCATTTACTTCACATACAAATGACAAATGCCATTTTGTTGAGAGAAATGAGGAAGGAAAGTCCTTCTGAGTATTTACCAGAAAAAATAACAACTCTGCCAGTTTAGACAGCAAGATATAAACTTGTAAACATACAGTGTAACCCATAATACACCTCCATGCAGGATTTCTTTTAAGGATTCTGGCCCCAAAACAAACTGGAACTTTCCATTTTAAAGGAAATACCTAAAAAACAAGTCCTGTGGGGCCTGCTACTTCAGAACCTTAGTGGCTTATGCTTCCTAGCTAGTAACTTTTCCTTTAAAAAACAAACAAGATTAGCACTGCTAATCTTTATACCTGATAACTTAGAAACTTTCTCCACAAGCACACACCCTTCCCTTCTTTCTCTACTCTAGAATGGAAAGAGGTGCCTCTGAGATAAGATTCGGGCACACAAACAAGCATAGCCAGCTTTCTGAAGGGTCCTATGAGACCCAAGGAAGTCACAACTGCAAATCAATCCCAGCAAAATGGCCCAGGCTGACAACACTCTGTGCCCAGCATTTCCCAACAACCCCTGGCAGGGGATGAGGGGTGGGGAGGACACAGGCTCAGCTCAGACCCCTGAGCCCCAGGCAGCATTTCATCAGCTGCCTGCTGGGAGCCACACAAGTTGCTATGGAAAACAACCAGCACAGCAACAAGTTCCACCCATCCAAAAGAGGAGCAGCCAGTCAGGACAGCAGTCATGCTGCTGCAATGCAGGCAGAGCAGATGATGTCCAGGGCCCATCCCATCAGAAGGCTCCTTCCCGCTGGAGTTTTAGGTGGAAGACAGTACAGAGAATGAGCAGTCCATGGGATACCTCAGGAAGCACTGGAGGTTACCCGCCCTGGGGTGGAATGGGGACAAAGGACCCAGAAGGAACTCCAATGTCTCCTGGAGACAGGGCATGAGCCTGTTGCCTCAGCCTCTCAGTGGCATACACACACATGAGAAGGAGCTCCTTAAACTACGCTTCCCCACAGAAGACACTGGCCTGCCCACATGCCCTTCAGATACAAAGCTAGATACTTAACCACCCTAAGGTGACAAAAAATTTAAAGAAATCTAAAAAGACATTTCAAATGGTCAATAAACACACGAAAAGATACCCAACATCGTGAGCCTTCATGGAACTAGAAATCAATATCACAGGGAGATACTAATCACATCCACCAAGATGGCTAATCAAAAAATCAGAAAAAAACAATGCTGGTGAGCAGGTAGAGAAGCTGAAACTTTCCCACATTACTGATATGAATGTAAAGTGTTACAACCACTACAGAAAAGTGTTTTGCAGTTCCTCAAATCCACAAAGTCACCATAGGGTTAGGTAGCTAGCAATACCTCCTCTATGTATATACCCGTGAGAAATGAAAACACGTCCTCACAAAAACTTGCTCATGAGCAGGGAATGAGGCAGTGCTCCCCTGAGTCCTAGCACTATAGAGGCTAAGGTAGAAGGATCACTGAGAGTTCAAGGCCAGCCTGGGCTAGAGTGAGACCCTACCTTGGAAAAAGAGAAACAAAAATCTTGTACATGAATGTTACAGCAGCATAAAGTGGAAACAACTGCAAGGTCCATCAACTGATAAATTGATTAAATAATGTGGTATGTCCAAGCAGTGGAATATTATTCGGTCATAAGGAGAAGTGAAGAATTGATTTATGCTGTGGTACAGAACAGTAAGCCAAGTAAAAGGAGCAAGACACAAAATGGCACGTTTTGTCTGATCCCATGCCTACAGTGTCTAGAACAGGCTAATCCACAAAAACAGAAAGTAGATTAGTGGCTGCTGGGGGCTAAGAGGGGGGTTGGGAAGTAAGTGAAGACAGGCTGTGTTTCCTTTCAGGGGCATTAAAAAAATTCTATATCTGATGGTGTTGAAGGCTGCACAGCTTCTAAGCATAGCCTCTGGGTGGCTGAGCTAGAGAGTACTTCAGCAGAGATGCCCCCCCACACATGCAAATAAGAATGCATAACATTCTAATATTACATTCTTTTCTCTCTTAGATTTTTTCACACTTCACTGTTAAGAATAGGCATTCCTGAATTAGCCCTGAAAACAAAAATAAACCTTTTGTTATCACAGTCATATCTTGACACAAGATTCAAGTCACACCAACTTTAAGAATCAAATCAGAAAACCACTTGAGATTGCATAATATTTTTAGGGAGGTCTGGCTGGGCCATTAATGGGACAGCGTGAGGGCAAAGCACTGTCAGGAAAAACACAGGAGGTTCATACAAACCCTGAGCATGAAGGAAGAAAAAGCATACCAAAAGAAACTAATCTTGGTGGTGAAGAGGCCTTTCTTTTGTCCTAAAGGATGGCTTGTGAATTTCACAGTGGTTCGGCCATTGCAAAAAGGATGCTCTTTCTTTTTCAAGTAAAAACAGGAGAAAAGAGATTCGAGCAGTCTGAGTCATCCAATATTCTTAAGGTTCTTAAGTTGGCATAACTACAATTGCCCATTTAATTGTCTTCCCCTTCACTCACAGCTACAACTAATTTTCATTTTAAAGGCATGTTTGGCCTTTTAAGTAAAAAAGTCTGAATACATGTGAAAACCACATAACTTTTTCGGCCATGGCATCAGTTCTAATATATGGAGCAGTTCTAATATGTGCAGGCAAAGCTCAGTGGTACAGCAGCTGCCTAACATTCCCAGCATCACACTTGTGCACAAATAGGCATAATTTTAAAGGAAACAGTTTAGCCTTCTGCTGTACTGTACAAGTGACAAGTGAGGACACACAGAATGCAGCCTCATCTGACACTGTGATTATCATTCGTGAAGGAGTCTGAGACTTCACTTCCTAAACACAAATCCTGTCAAGACTGAAGTTTTCCTTGCTATCAACTGACATTTTAAAAAATATTTTATTTATTTATTTGAGTGAGGGGGGGGGAGTGTGTGTGTGTGTGTAAGAAAGGGTGTACCAGGGCCTCTTGCCACTGCAAATAAACTCCAAACACATTCACACCTCTTTAATCCCAGCACTGGGGAGGCAGATGTGGGAGGATTGCCATGAGTTAGAGGCCACCCCGAAACTAGTGAATTCTAGGTAAGCCTGAGCTAGAGTGAGCAGAGTGAGAAACAAACAAACCTTGAGAAACAAACAAAAAAACATGCTTCTTATAGGGGGGGGGGAGAAGATGAAAATATGGACTCTACTAAGTCTTCTTAGCTACTGAAATCAGTTGAGTTTATCGTTGCTATTCAAGATGGAAGTAGGTGTCAATAAAAACCAGGGACGCATCTACCTCTCAGTGTCCTGCTCACCCAACCACTACAAGGACAGGAAGCTCCACGTGCAGACTGCCAAGTGACTACACTGAAGATGCACAATGGCTCATGACAGCTTCATCCAGGCTTCATCCAGGTGTCCCGGACAAAAAATGTGTTCTGAAGGCTCAATCCCCAGCTGATGGCAGTTTGGGTTTTGGAACCTTGTGGGAGGTGTGTTGTTGGTGGCGGGCTTATAAGGGTCACAGCCAGCTTTCCCTTGTCAGTGTTTGGCACACTCTCCTGCTGCTGTTGTCCACCTGATGTTGGCCAGAAGGTGATGGCCACTCCTCTGCTCATGTCATCGTTTTCCCTGCCATGATGGATCTTCCCCTTCAGTCTGTAAGCCCATTCCTTCCAGCAGCTGCTTTTGGTTGGGTTCTTTGTCGCAGCAATGAAAGGTTAACTACGACAACTCCTGAGAAACTAATAAAAATATAGTATATGGGTTTTCTAGAAATCAAACAGCCCAAGGCTGAAATAGCAACCTCTTATTGGGGGTGAATAAAGGAATACTGAAAACTCCACTGCTGTAACCTGTTCCCACTGCGCTTGTTTTTGTTTTGAGATGTAGTTTCACCATGTAGCCCAGGCTGGCCTCAAACTCAATGCCCGCCTGCTTCAGCCTCCCCGGGTCACAGAACTGTACCACCACCACCCCCAGCTGCTCTAACTTTTAAGGGCAGATTTTGGACAAAAAGCTCTCTGTCTGGCTCTAGAAACTTCATGTTCTCCTCCCCTCCCCCACACCCTTTGCCTTGTTTGCATGAAGACTCAAAACATCAAACCACAGCTCACCAAGCGAGCCACTCGGTTACACTGGCACGTCTCCTGTCTGACCACAGCCATGGCAACCAGTTTGACGTCACCATTCTGGCGGGAGGGAGGGCACCCCTGGACAAGGACTGCCCTGTGACACTTCATGATCCTGCAGCTCACCAGCCCAGGGCCATGTGGGACAGGGGCTGGGCAGCATCACTAATTCAATTTGCTGGCAATTAATTCTTCTTTGTCACAAGGACAAGCAGCTGGGAGAAAGCAGTGAAATCAACCTTTTCAAACAGTTCAACTTGTGGCCAGTTGCATTGTGGTTCACTTTTTTTCTGGCTTTTTTTGGGAGGAGGGGGAGTATTAGGCAACACGGTAAAAACAGGCCCAAGCCAGCAAAGATAAAAGATATGACCTATCAGCTAGAGTACAAGGACTGCATGCAACCCACTGCTCAGTGACCGAGGCCTTGTCCCCCAACCCCTGGGTTGCAACAAAAATTATCCTTCACACTGTTGCTCTACAGTGCCCCCAGACCCAAAGCCCTAAATTGTGCACAGTTCGATCTTCAATACAGGAGGCCAAGCTCAGCTAATCATAGTCAACAAAGCCAGGCCAGGGACGGCCATACTGTGTCCAGCCCCAGGCTGGCCTTGGTTACAGCAGCTCTAGTCTTGTCCTGTCCTTTCTTTAGAGCAAAAACAAGACTGAGATGAAAACCACTACCTGTGATGACGCCCTTTAATGATGCAATGATGATGTAACAGTAATACAGCTGAGCCTATGGAGTTGAAATATGCAACATTTTAGTTTCAAGTAAGCCAATAATCTTATGACCACCCCACTCTGGGAGTCTGCTGGACTGTCTGCGCTGACTGATGGCAGTCTAAAGCATGGGACTGCCAGAGCAGGATGACACAACCGTGACAGAGAGTATCTCCTGGCAGGACCAAGAGAAGCACATAGGTGTGCACTGCACCTAGCCCGGATACAGAGAGGCTCCCAAGCTTGAGCAAGCACAGTGGTGAGTAGGTGTGTGGGACACCAGCAGATGCCATCAACACTAGGCAGAGGACCCTCCCCTCCAACCTCCAAGAGTGCTCTGGCTGGACTGCAGGTGAGGAAGGAAGGTGTGCTAGGGCCCCATTCACAAACCAGGAGGGTGATATGGATGGCCTGGAGTATGACCTCCTCCCAAGCAGCAGTACATGAGGACTATCAGACAATGTCCACAGTCTTATCCTGTTTTCAATAGCTGTAATTCCACAGAGGATAAAGTGGAATAGGATTTTAAAAAAAAAATCTCAAACAAGTGTCATCTGAAAAAAAAAGTGTCATCTGTAATTCTCAACATTCATGTAACTAGGGTATTTTTAATTAATTGAGTAAAAACGTTACTTTGAATATTAAAAATCACTAAAAGAAAGAAAACAGTCACAATCACATCTTCTGGATATTGCCATTTATGTAGCAAGTCATATACTGTATAAAGCCATTTGTTGAGCTTTTTTTTTCTTGGTGCAGTGGTCAAGGTGCTGACCTCTAAAGCCTAATGACCTGGGTTTGATTCTCCATATCCGTGTGAAGCCAGATGCACAGATGGACACAGGCTCCTGGAGTTTGTATGCAGTGGCTGGAGGCCTTGACACACCCATTTTCTCTATCTGCCTCATTCTCTTTCTCTCTCTCAAATAAATAAAATATTTTTTATTTTTTTTTTATTTTTTTTATTTTTTTTATTTTTTTATTTTTTTTTTTAAAATATTTTATTTATTCATTTTCAAGCAATGATACAGAGAGAGAGAGAGAGAAAGAGAGAGCAAGTAAGCATAGGGCCACCACCTTGTAGGTCTGGCTTATGTGGTTACTGGGGAATTGAACCCAGGGCCTTAGGCACTGGAGGCAAATGTCTTAACCGCTGAGCCATCTCTCCAGCCCAATAAAATATTTTTTAAAAAGCCATTTGTTGTCCTTGGTTTAAAGAAAAAGTTCCTGCCATCCATCCCATTTACTGATTTTCCCACTGACCTCATCGAGTATGTAATATTGCAACCTGGGTAGAATTGTCACAATACTGTCTTACCACTGCAGAAAACTCAGACGTAAATAGCTGCAGGTAAGGTTGTCTAGGACAAGGCTTCTTTTCCAGCCACAAGCCCTTTCACCTGAGAAATTTTTATGCAATCTTGGGTATATAGGTACATAAAACAGGTACACAAGTCAAACATTTACTCATAATAAATCATAAAGAAATTTACTTAAAACAATTTCATGGCATATCTATAATTTTAACATTTGTTAAAGCCACAAGCAAAATGCCAACTAATGGGACGGATGTTGTGATGGTTAGGTTTTGTTGTCAACTTGATCTTTTCTCTCAGTAGGGAAGACAAGATGTAAGGAAGCTCAGGGATGTTAGAAATCAACGTCCAACATCCCTTTCCTGGGAGGGCAGGGCAGGAAGGAAATTTCAGACACAGAAAGTCAACAAGCCTGGAGTAGGGTTGCAAGACCCCACCCTAAACTCTAT